>JAYJME010005029.1:0-10429 GCA_036873775.1 Costaria costata
TTGCGAATTTTTCACCCTCGAGAGATTCGAACCCGCAACCTAGCCTTCAGAAGGTTTACGAGGTTACCAACTGAGCCACTGGGGACGCCGTAGGCCAGGGTAGGCCCTCAAACGGTGAAAATGGTGGTCTCTTGGCAGGCATTCTACTGTACTTGGTACGATACAAGAGAGGGGCTACACCTTTGGAGCTCAGCGATTTGTTCCTGAGACGGAACTACCCATTTGAGGAGCTACTTACTGTACCTAGTAACATCTTTGGATCCCACGTATTTTTTACAAAATATTCGCGAGACAACTACAGTATTTCTGTAATATTTACAGCAATATCCCCTGGGATTATGTGACTAACGGGCTTAGCTTACCTTTTTCGTTTTGTCAAAGTTGTCAGTTGTTGGGTGAGGTATACAGCTCCTCGAGTACCGTAAACACCCTCAGAA
Organism: Costaria costata; assembly: GCA_036873775.1. NCBI lineage: Eukaryota > Phaeophyceae > Laminariales > Agaraceae > Costaria > Costaria costata. The sequence continues at coordinate 438 of JAYJME010005029.1, forward strand.
ATGTGTGCCACGATATGTGTGTAGTGTGTGTGATATGTATGAGCAGGCATCTTCGTCCCGCCAGTTAGGGTTGGGGTTAGGGTTAGGGTTAGGGTTAGGATTGGGGTCACGCGTTCACAGGAAGCTGCACAAGTACATATCAAGGGCACGCCAGATACCTATCAAATGCCATGATGACCTGGCCGTCTGGTGTTGCGCAGGAGAGTCTATCTATGGCGAGGTTTCCTTCGTGGGTACAAGACAACACTCGTGCGTTAAAATGTTAACGCAATTTACAGTAGTAATGGCTGTTTTTCAAGACAAGATACTACCGGCAAGCTTGCCACTTCAGCAGAACGCGCAAGAGTGTACACACATTGCAGTGTAACCCACGCCTACATGTTACATCTGAACGACGAGGTAACGAGGCTTTGGGGGAGATGAACCCGATGAACCCTTTGAGGTGTGCCAAGTATACAGTTTGGAAAAGTCTGTCCTGTTGTTTCTTCTAGGACTGCGTTCCTGCTCACTAGCTACTGTATATACTACTGTAATACAGTATACGTGCGTCAGAACTTCACGCTTGCTTCCGAATTGACTTGCCTGATACGTCAGACGAAGATTGCCGACCGTGATTTCGGCATAGCCCCAGCATTTCGCGAGGATGCTGGTATCCAAGTCATCCTTTTGCCCCTGCGCCAGGACCATGTCGACGAGGTTCAAGAAGACACCTCGCTGCACCGACCCACCCAGAACAAGCAACCACGTCGGCTCCTCGAGGCCAGCCAGCAGCATGAGGTCTTCGTAAGAAAATGTGTCGTAGACGCACGACTTCGGTTGGAACACCCAACCATCTCTCGTTACGCCGTGCTCCGCGCTGGCGATGTTGGAAGACACCCACGTGCCTGGCCGCCAGAAGGAATCTTCCGTGCCTTCCTCCTCAGTGCCACACACAGGGAGGGCGTTTACGTCAAGCGCTGGATCACCCGAAACGGTCAACGCGAAGGGGCTGCCGACCAATGGCAGGCCCTCGTCACGGTTTTTCACCACCACTTCTTCGATGTGCACGGAGTACTGCCCGGGGAATGAACTCTCGTAGGTGGCTGTGAGCGTTCCATCCTCGTTGTCGACGACCTCAGCGATAAAAATCTGGTCTGCGCTAGCTATCCAGACATAAATGAAGTGGTGGCCGCCCTCGGCATTCCACGGCCCAAGTCGTGGAGCGCCGTCCTCCCCGACCAACTGTATCGTGAATGATGCTGGAACACCAACGGTTGCCGTGTAGAGCCCCTCCCCGCTAGCGGTATGAGGCGCAAACCGCACACCTGGGCCGTACACGTGGGCCTGCACAACGTACGCCACACAGAATAAGGGTTTTGTCAGAGCGAAAACATGCCATCATCGTCACATCATTCAGTAGGCAAAATGAGATGAACACCAACGGGCTGTGGTTTAGGGTGCTGCCAAGCCTAAAATGCCCCTACAAGCTGCGCTGTAAAGTCCAGCTAGAAATACAATACCAGTTCTAAACATAAACATCAGTGGGGGGGGGGAGGGGTGACAGACCCACACCCATGGCGTGGGGATGGAGTCTGGACGCGGCTTAGGATTAACGAGTAGGACATAGCGGGGCGTGTAATGAAAGAGACCTGTGGGGGAAGGTGAAAATAAGATCTAACAATAATAGATGGGAAGCACGTGGAGTAGATCGATGGAAACCCTACACACGTGGTAGATCGATGGTATATAATGGAGTTAGAAAAAGTGCATTTTGTTTTTTTGTTTCCCTTGGTTGGCTTCTTCTTTCTGGGGATGTTTGTGAGTGATCGACGTTGACGATCATGCTGCTATTATTTCATTTGCCATCCGACAATATGTCGTACAGCTTTGAGTTTCAGCAACCAAAAACATGCTGCAAGTATTGTCTAAAAACCCAATGATTTCATTTAGTTTACACTGTAGTCTAGTTCCAGGAAAATGCATACAATTCCACCTTCGGGCAATATAACACGGATACGTTGAAAATTCCAACATCTATGATATCCACATGACCACATTTGAACCAGGGGGACATAACGGTGATGATATGTTTGGCGTGCGCGTTGTAGTTCGCGAGACATGGGCATTTGTAGTATTACTTGGGGAGCCGTTATTTCATACCTACCTGGTAGGGATTTTGTCTTCATATAGTAAACTCTATGTTATTTGCATTCAGGCCATATAATATATCGGTCAATACCGGCGTAATTCGACACTAGACGTGTTGACATGATGATCGCATCAAGAAGGGGAAGACGTCCGTGACACTTGATTTGTTCTGCGAGCCGTACAAGGCTGTTGTAAGAAACGCCTGCCAAAGTACTAGAACAGTGTAGTGATGATATAAGGATTGCCCCCAGCTGGTTAATCGATCGATGTTTTACTCCTATACCTGGTAGCTCAGTAGGCAACATTATGATCACAGTTGACGTCGTCGTCGACGCGGGTTCGAATCTCACATCGATCGCTTCTTTTATAAAACTAGAACTGCTTCCGCGTGGTGCGTCCCCAAAAAACATGCCTCCCTGGTGGTGTGGTTTTCAGGTACCAAAACGAAGCGAGTAGATCCACGTACGGCCGTGTATCGGTACCGTTACGTCCCAAAGACCTCGTCGTTCAGAAGGGGGGAGCGTGTTAATAAGGATTACCCTTAGCTGGGTAAACGATCGATGTTTTACCCCGATAGCTCAATAGGTAACTACTGTAACACCTTCACATTTATCTAGGTAATAGTTTACTCTTGTCTTCACTGGAATCGTTTTTGCGCTTTGGTTATTGAGAGTTAGAAACCAAAACTTGGCCGGGTTGTGCGTAACGACAAAACGAGAAAAACTCGCGCCTGGGCGTTTTTTAAACAAAAATACTTTGTGCATGTGGGATGGTCAAAGTTGCCGAAAAAATCAGAAACAAATGGAAAAATGTGCCTGAAGAAGGACAAAATGTTTTGTTTTTTAAAGACCACTCATGAGTGTTTTAGTAGTGTCATGACGCACAACCCTGCCAAGTTTCGTTTTCCAACTCTCGAAAACCAAAGCGTAAACATGCGAGGCCGTAAAGCTCTGGCTGTCGCTGGAACCAGCTCGTACTGAGCTCGAGGCATTTTATATTGATTTCACCCCCCCCCCCTCCTACTTAGTATAGTATTATAGTATTAAATAGTAAACATGTGAAAACACTACGTATTATTAAACTAAATAGTCATATAATGAGAAGTCAATGTCAGTATTCTATCCCTATCGATACCATGCGGTGGTACTCAACCCAACTTCTGCTCGCCTAAACTAGACCCCGCCCACCCGGCCTCAACTACTGTAACTCCAAGTCGGCCCGACTTCTCTCGGTGATGCTTCTAGTGCGAGGCTACGATGATAGTCACTATTTATATTTTTGCCATCCGACCATATAATACAGCAGCATTGATGGGTCTCAACGTGGATCACTCCTGACATTCATTCCCAGAAAGGGAAAGAAGAAGAACACAAAGAAAGGGAAGCCGAAAAAAGGTAATCGGTGAAACTTTCCGAGTTGATGATAATTGACCGCCATTTCGAGTTGCTCAAGTCAGGCATCAAGCAGAAAAAAAGCCAATCTATTGATAATTACGAAGCAAGAACTTGAGTTCTAGTTCTTTGACTTTTCACGGAATGTGCCGGCGCTCCCCGCAGAATTAAGAACAGTATACTGCTGTAATCACTCGCTAAATATATACCAGGTACCATGTACCATGTATCATATATATGCTGTACGATCGTACGAATTATATGATTAATCCCTGGTACTATACTGCTGTACCTGATATCGTATGTATGCACGCTTTGAAATGACAGTATTTGGGAAACATGCGCTGTATGAATATTAGGAGACGATCACGATTGCAACCCTACGAGTGAGTGTGGCTTCAGAGGTAAAATGCGCGTTCTGTGCGTTGTGTGAGCGTTCTGCCAATAACGACAGGCGGCGGCATGGTCTGTGGTAGTGCTTTAGCTATACTGCTTCTTATTCTTATTATATGTGCAGTCATAGAACCGTAACCAGGTAGAATACCTATTACAGTATCTATATCTAGGTCCTGCCTCCGATTGGTCATATCATACAGTGTGCAATCGCAACATGCAACATCCAACATACCTGGTATCTACTGCTATTAATAGCAAGTAAGTGTAGTTAGGACCCATGATAGACACCTGATACAAGCTATTAAACTTATGTTATAAGGCTTAGTTTGGCTAGGCGATTGGTTAACCTTTTACCAGTATTAATAGTCCAACAGACTAATACCTTAACACTTACTGGTATAGCTACTCTGTAGTACTGCTGTCCTATGCATAGTTTTCCTATTAATAGGCACATTAGATCACGATTATATTACATTATATCTTTATATTATGCTTAATATGTTCCCCCGAAATACGTAAGTAGTAATACCTCATACCAATACTACTGTAATACTGTAATACTAATACTGTAATACTGTAATAACTGCAATATCATACCAGGTTCTGTATAATCTACACTAGTAACAAGTAAGGCGACAATTTACGTACGAGAAAGTATAACCTATCATCCTATCATATGATACGATATTCGATAGACAATACCCTAACCCTAACCCTTTACAAGCTCGATATTCTTTACCAGGCAGTACCTGGACCTGGTACGGTATACCTGGTACCAGGTAGTACCTGGACCTGGTAGGGTATACCAGGTACAGTATGCTAGAATGTTACTGAGGAACGAGGGCTACGCATAAAATGAATGTAGACTACACAACAACGCGAGGTGTGCTATCTATGCTGTAAATGTATACCTGGCACATATGCACGTATGATACAGCATAATATAACCGAGTATTATATCCAGGTTTTCTCTCTATTAATAATAATAATACTATACTACGCACCGTAGGTGTATACCAGTATACCGTAAGTAGATAACGCTTCTTATCAACACCACTGGGCGCGGCAATCGATAATCAAGGATGGTTATGCTGCTGTTCGTACTATTAATACTATATTATATATAGCTGCCAGGTACCTGTATACAGTAGTTATTAATAGGAAGAGTTTCAAAACACGAATACATAAGGCAAGCACGAACGAGCACGCGGGCAACGCTGTGCACAGCAGCAGGCAATCAAACCAACACCGCGTTGCAACCGTGCGTAAAGCTTTCACGCCTGGACATCCTACTACACACATACATTTCGTTGTAGCTGACTGATTATTCTGGATTGTAGAGAGTTTTCTTGCACGCACCTGTCGTTCTTCGGGTTGACCTTGGAGGAAGGATGGAAGAGTTGGCCGGTCAAGAGGACCTTGGTTGCGGTCCAGATTAAGAGAAACTGCTGCGCTCGGTGTCGTCAAGAAGACTACTATCAAAACCGCAAGTACAGTCGCTAGCCCCCCCAACTTGAAGACCATCATCGCAATATTAATAGAGTCCCTTCGGTCCCCTTGGGTCTAACCTGGGCTTCCCACAAACGTGGGCTTGGAACAGGGCGAAGACACGGCGAAAACTTGTCGAGTCGTCGCCTACCTGTTCATTGAACACCCGCCGCAGTTTTGTTTTTTGTGTTTTTTTTGTGTTTTTTGTGTTCTGCTATTAATACAAGTACTCTCTCTCGTGATTAGAGCACCACGGAACTGCGGCAAACAGCTTGCTTGATTATAGCCAGACGCACATATTAGTCTATATGCACGTGTAAGAATACTTTTTGTTGTGGATACCCGGCCGGCAGTTGGTATGATACTTCGTATGTATGATGCTATAATATGTACGTGCTGCACCTCGTATCGTAGCTTTCTGTTTCTTTTTTTAGAGGCAACGGCAAGATTTCAGAGGGGTTTTTCACGACACCATGGACTATATTGACATAAATTGCCCGCCTTCAGCCCACCGTCGAGTTTTAGCATTTGGGAGTTGAAATTGCGTAAAAACATGCAGTCAAAGTTCATAATATGATGCAGTCAAGGTCAAAACTATGAACACTCAACATCGAGGAACACACGCCATATTACTTCACGTCGAGTCTCCTGCCGTATTAATAGTATTAGTATTAATAGGAGTTCGATTCTAATCGAGGATTGATTGTACCAGTATTTCAGAAAGAGAGAAGGCAGAAAGGAGATTCTGTCGATAGCGCCTAGCGCGCGTAGGCACGATTCGACGCGAGTAGACTATTAACAGGTAATATAATTATGTCTTGAGCTCTTCTCGCGATAAAAACAGAAGGCACGCACCGTAATAGGGAGGGGGGAGAAGAGGCTCCTGCTTTGTTACCCCGAAGCTGAGTTACAACTGTGAGGGAGCGAGAAGAAGGACCAAGATAATACATGGGATGACGAGAAAAACAAACCCTAAAATATAAACAGCTTTGCTGTAGGGACGAGCCCATTCCTACTTTTTAGCAGGTACAGTCCGAATCCCTCCCCGTGAACCGTTACAGTTACGTTCGACGTACGACACTATTGGCACTATTGGCACTATTTATAGGGCTTTTCGTATAGCTAGATTAATTGAGCCCCGGCGCCTGTTGCGCGAAGCGAGCGGCACGCGAAAGCAGCTATAATATACCTGGTACCTGGTATGTGCGTGAATATAATATACCCGAGAACCACTTGACGACATTTTGCGTTTCGACGGCTAACAACGTGTTCGTTTCTACCTACGGGCGAAAGTAAAAAAGCGACTCAAAATGTTTCTTCGCCTCCAGCCAAAAAGACACAGGCACGGTGGAAAAAAAATGGTCCGAAAAACCCGTGTTGCGCTAAACTGCAATTATTTCGAAACGAAAATAATTACGCCAGCGCAGCAGCGCAACAGCAAATTAACATCCTGGTCGAGACATTCTGTTGTCGAGGTAGAGTGCTCGGCAACACATCTCGAACTTTTGTTTCCGCTTTCCGTGCTGCCGTCCCCTTGTCCCCCTACGTGACTTTTTTCAACTTTTCTCTTGCCGTGGTCTCTTGCCGTGGGCCTCTTAGCCCGGTGTTGTTGCCAACTTTTCTCTTGCCGTGAGCCTCTTAGCCCGGTGTTGTTTCCAACTTTTCTCTCTCCTTCTCCTCTTCCCCACCTTCCCCACTTTCACTGCACCAACTACATAATAAGATACCTTAGGCTTAGGGTCCGTGTTACATATGATACCTCGTACCAAGACTATCACAGAAGTTTACTGCCATATTATTAGAGGCCACTGAGAGTACCTATCGCCGACTATTATGTGCCGTTGTCACTGCATTTCCCCTATTTTCTACCCTGCCCCCCACAAATATGTACTTCGTATGTACTTGTATATATAGACGGCGTGATGCCCACGAAAAAACTTGAAAATAGAATGAAGTTTTGATTGCCGAAAAACTCGTATGGACGTACGTATGCTCAAACCCTACATTAAATGTATGCTGGCACCTCGCTTTGCTTGTTTGTGCCCTGTTTTTTGCGTTGCTCGTGCTCGCATGCTCGCCTGCCGTACATCGTGCTACGATAGAAAGAGGTAGCACTTTTGGCTTTTTTGTTTCTGAATGACGGTAGCTCCTTAACCCAAAATCGCCAGGGTGTCGTTCCTGTTTTGTAATATGATTGATTTGTATACCCACGTCATGGTTTTGTCAATCGGGTTGCCCTTTTGGTTGACTCAAAACCAGTATGTATGTGGGTGAAGTACAGAGCTCCTAAAGTGAGGAGCCTCAGAAAAAAACTGGTGCACCTCTATCGTAGCACGCCTCATTATTTTCATCGCGTCGACTCGTTATCCCGTGGGTATATATGTTCCCGACGCTATTTATGTACGTTACGGCCGCGCTCCGCCTGCTCGCGCCCTGTGTGCCCATTGTTCGCGCCCGCACGCTCGCCCGCCGTTCGTAAGTGCACGTCTGCCCGCTACGCAATGTGATTTCATCCATGCCTAAAGGTTCAACTGCTTGCGTGCCTCACGACCAAATGTATGTTGTTCGTTATCGTAGGCACAAATACATATGCATGCATGCTCGACGCTGGCACGTGCCATATGTCTGCTGCCATCATGCCCCGCCTACTCGTGCCCGGTCTGCCTGTTGCTCGTGCACGCTGCTCGATCGTCGGTCACCATCGCGCGTCTGCTCTTTGCTCGTCGGCCGGTGTTGCAGTTGCCTTAATGTTAACAGTAGAAAACACCATACTGGTGTTAGTCATAGCAGTGCTGTCAATATTGAGACATAATGCTCCTACTATACATTAGCGGGACAGGAGTCCTTTTCGTATTGTCCTGGCTGTGCCCTGTGTCGGATGGAGGACGCCACACCCTCTCATCTACAACTGGCCGACCTGCGCCGCGCGGTTGAAGACGAGTACGCACAGGCTGCCTAGGGACGAGAGTCCGAACCGGCAGGAGTGTCCACCGCGCCGTCTCCGGTGTATGCTTTGTTTGACCGCAAATCAGTTAATGGAAAGGATGACGCATGGGTTTGGGAATACCGAGGCCGTCGCCAGGAAGGGGCTGGGTATCCAAGAGATAAATAAGGGGAGGCAACAGTTAGCCGGCACGTCGTCTCGTTCTACAAGCATTCTGGGGAGGAACATAAAGACGGGAGCGGAGCAGCTAATCAAGCGGTGGACATCAAGAAGATCAGCAGCACCTGTGGTCCAACCTGGGGGTGTGGACACAACTGCTTGCAACCTGGAAGGAAAGCGGGGTTTCAAGATCGTCCGTGTACATATGGGAGCCGTTCGCTTAAACGGTGGGTCGGTTTTGGGGAATGGAGGAGAGTATCCGGAGTTACAGCCGCTCGGACGCCTTGACTGCTAACTGCATTTTCGTCGAGTTGACGACATGCTGAGGGGGTGTTACGGCGCCGAGGCGATTCGGTACTAAAAGTACGATGATGTGTCACAGCTACCTGTACTAGCTCAGAGGGCCTTGAGTATGAGGGGGGGTCAAGTGGTTGGGCACTCCCCGCTGCACTCTACGAAGAAACGGGGAACGGCTATCAACCGTTACCTGAGATTTTCCAAAGATATTGGTGGCGTATAGACACGGAACCAGCATCTTTGAAGAGGGCCGTCAAAACCCTCGTGCCTATTCAATACGACCCGGGCACGAAATATCAAATCCTGTCTTTTGTCACGTATCACATCACCGCAGTGCTTGTATATCCCGCACGCCATACGCATACTGTGCATCCTATGGTCTTGTGCGTCTTGTACTCGCTATATACTCGTCTGCATACTCGTTTGTGCCTTGGTGCTGCCACGCCTCGGGATCTGAACAGTTCTACCATCTGAGACGGACCCAGGATACGAACAGCACCGAACGGAGGACCCTGTGAGTGCTAGCCTAGACCTGCAACGAACAACCGGACTGGACTGAAGGTGAGCGATAGAGATTTTACCCTTTGACCAGCCGTATTACCAAACGGACGTTTAGTGGGCTTCGGCATTTGTTTCTCGTCCGGCCCCGGGTACTGCTCGTGTTCTCGGCCACGGGGGATGCAGGGGGCCCGCCTGCACACACGGCTCAAGTTTGGGCCCCGGTCGAGGTCCGTGGAACATGCTCTGGGGTTCAAAGTCGTAAAAACTGGTCAGTAACCACGGGGTAGCGTTCCCACTTGGCACCGCCTCGCCGGTGCCATGAATATCCATTCAACTGTTGTTTCATCGGCATGAAGCATGATTATATGTTTTTGCCCCACCGCATGAAGAGAGCATACAGTACACAGCCCACAACACGCACTAGACGACAAGGACCACACCTACTTGAACAAGGCACACATCAGGCGTCGTGCAGCAGTAGTTCTTACCACCATGCTGCATCCCTCTGTGCAGCTCTCTCTGTGATAGTCAGTTGAAGCTTGAAAAACCAAACTGTGCATTTCAGTTTCGGCATTTTCTTTGGTATCTACACCGATCTATATCGTGTGCCTCCCTCGAAGGTGGAAACTAATTAATGTCTTGAAATAGTATGGATTAATTAAATTTTGGGCGTTGTATCGTAGGTTTGT
>JAYJME010005030.1:0-10429 GCA_036873775.1 Costaria costata
CCCCGGTTGTCGGTACCCCTGCAGCCGCTGTGGCGATATTACCTATATAGTAGGGGGATGATCTCCTGTCATGCCGTCACGACCGCTGCGTGGCTGAAGGCTGGTTATCCGCAGAAACCTCTGAAGGAGAAAAACAAACTAGATGATTGCTTGGAAGCAATTTGGGGTACAGCACGCACCGCCTACAATCGACAGAAGAGCCCGGATGTCGCCAAACTAAGCATCACTAGGTTTTGTGATGTGTACAATAGCCAAACGATGGCACCCGCGGTTTTCCTCGGGAATACATCATCACATCGACCCTTCGACGTGTATATGGCGGTTGAGATTCGAGTACCGTGCACTCTCATCCGTACGGGTTCCTACGTATATATATGTTTGAGGCTGTAGTGCATATAGCTCATAAACTGGGAGCGTGGTAAAATGCAATTTAGGGTTTCAGGCTGTGTCTTGTGCTTGTTGCGTTAGCTGTAGTTGTGTGTAGTTGTGTAGGTCATCGGTCGTCAGCGAAGCAAAAATATGTTCATGAAATCCTGACATTGGGACAGATAAATGCCTAACTATACAGACAATAGTACTGACCGCCTGTAACCAAACATTGAACTCACAACAAAGCACCACAACAGTGTACAATTTTGCACTTGATTTACGTATATAGCGACGCAGAGAATACAACATATCAGTCGGCCGTGGGTATTGGGCAATCACATTTGAATGGTGAATGTAGTAGCTTATACTAGGTGACTTCAAAGAAGGGGTCGGAATAAAAATACCTTTATTAATATAAGTATATATAGACCATCGAGTCAAGTATTCGTAAGACCGTCACCTATTATAGCGAGTACGTCACAGTAGCACAACGTGCTTCGACAATACAAGCAGTTTGGAATGAGAACCATCGATCTACAGTAGATGTCCCTATAAAGGATAACCTAAGTCTTGATCAACGTGACCCGCTCGTTTGTTGGAAGTAAATCCGATCGTCATATCAACACTGACGTCATAGGACAACAATGACTCCTGTCGTGGCGGTGCTTCACATCGTGGCTACACCAAACAGGATCCACTTAAGGTATCATTTGGAGCGTACAGTATTCTCAAACGATTCAGGAAAGACTTACAGTTTGCCATTGCCTAAACTGGTAGTGGGAAGGTTGAAGACATGCCAAACAATACGAAATTCAAGACGGAGCTCAACTATGGACAAACACGCCGTTGCCCGTCATTTTAGGCGCCAACCATTCTTAGGCGACACCTATATCGATCGGCCCACCGTGTGCAACTGAAAGTTGACATTTCTATACATATGCACGTGATTGTTCACCACAGAGAGAGATTCCCCACATACATGTTGGCGAAGCGAATCGAGCAGACTCCAAAATAATTTGCAAGTTAGAATGCAATTTTTCAACGATGCTTGCATAGCAGCACGCTAGACAAAATACCAGGCCGGGCTTCTTTAAGTGCGCTTGGTATGCTTGTTTTGCTCGTGACGGGTGGTGCTGACCTCTGCGCTGAGTACATTACACCACCCGCGTGTTTCTTGAAGTCCATTACCAAAACGACTTGATATTTTTTAATGAAATTGGCGCTCTAGTATATAGGGTGATCTAATGGGAACATAAATTGGATCTGGACCTTAAACCTAGTCGGGACATCCACTCTACAATCTCTGTGTCACAACGAAAAACGCGTTTCCTCGATGAATGTAGTAGAACCTCGGAGGCCCAAATTTTATCGACAAGGTAAGAAAATGTACCGTCGGGATTGGTTCGTGCTATAAGAGATATTCGGTGTTTTTGCCCGAGCTGATCAAGCGTCAAACACCCACATACTCCTAATATTTGCTCTGGTATTCTGTCGTTCTTGGACACAACTGCAAATGGACAGAACTACCCTTGGAGAGATGTATGCACATACATCTATTTACACTTGGTAGCTGAAGCTCATGCGCCTCCAGACCGCCTTTAACTTCTCAGCAGAAGCCTCACACGCCTCATTTGAAGGGTCATATACTACGGAATCCCCTTCAAACATTTCTCTGATTCAGGTTTATCGCCTGTTCCACCGCTGGTTTCTCAACTTAACAATCCTACGACGTTCAGAAAGACAATGAGGCCGATGTATTTGGCATCCCAAAACAAGAGATTTTGTTTTCAGGAAAAACTGACGATATTCGTTTCTACCATCTAGTTTACCAGACTGGTGCTACACACCTACCGTTTTCACTTCTGCGGTATTGCTACTTATAAGGAGAGTCAATCGTCACCTCTCTGCAAGTACGTAGCATTGCATGGCACGGCACTGAAGATCACACAGTTGTTACACAGCCTAAGGCTTCGACAGAACAAAGTAGTTACACTTCTCAGATAACGACTGCCTCTGATTGCTTGAACCTATAACATCCGGAAGGTGCCTTCCCTATCGCAGCGCCAGTGTAGGACGTACGTGATACTGTTCACGCCTAGGGAGTTCGACAACGTCACAATTAACTCCCCGCAGACCTTCTGTTGAAGCAATAATACTTCTGACAATTTACAAATAAAGGCTGTTTCAAGGTTACCACCGTCAAGTTTCCCCAGAGTCCCAACCCCACGCCGACTGGATGAGAAAGGCTCGGAAATTTGGCCGACATGTTATATAATATCCTGCCGACCGGGAATATTGTTTTGTATTTCGATAGGCATTTCGTTTTTTTTCCCGTTTTTTGGGGGGAATTTAACCTTAAGGAGAATAGCAGAATTTCCTGCTTATAAGAAACAAACTAAACCGCACCTTTGTCAACGATTCAGCAGGGACGCGCCGGCCATCTTATATAGAATCCAATACGTTTTTTTAATCATTGTTTTTGTAAAATTGTATTTTTCGCAGCAGCTGTACTATTTCCAGTATAAGAGTGGCCATGAAACACGCCTTACGGAAACGCCATAACTCCGGAACCCTTCCTGATTTGGTGTCCATGATGATCTTGAAGAAAAGCTTACACTCAACCCAATTCTTATTTATCTACCAGCAGATCACTAAAAGGTACGCGTTGTTTTGTTTGTATCCTCTAAAGCTATCGTTGCTTTTGTTTCGTTCGTCAGCCCCTAACACGTTCAACTACGTTGCAGCTCTCGTGCTTTACGGAAAGCGGAGCTCCGGTAGAGGCTTTCATCCGTCAATATATGAGTGATTTGCATTGTCGCCGAAGGTCAACGGTAAATAACATCGGTGGCGCGAGAACTCGTGCGATTTTCAAGTTGACCAATAGATGGTGGAATGCTGTTTATATCGATCGTCTCTGAGGGTGGTCTCGGGTTGACGAATGCGTCGAACTGATATGGCAGTGTACAAACAAGATAGCCATCTATGTAACCTTTCTTCAATGATCAGCAGGGACACGAAATCAGCAGGGTTCGGGAGATATGCCGTTTTCAGTAAGGTGTGTTTCCTACAGCTAGAATATATACTAGAAATAGTATAGGTTCTGCTGAAATGATATTTTTAAACAAATATGTGCTCGAAACAATAAAAAAACATGATAATAAAATGCCGGGAGTGGCTCCTTAAACACGTGTGCTAACGTTCGATGTATCTCTCCTGTAGCCGGCGTGGACGTTCGGACTGTTTTGAGGTAAATGTACAAAAGGTCTTCATCGCCTCCTCGGTACTTAGTTTCTGCACCCATTTATGTTTGGGCGTCATATATGACTTTGTATCGGTCCTACGCAGTGGTGGCTTCGAATATTTACCTGAAACCCTGTACAAACATGCTTTAGAGCACTTCGAATCCTCTCGTCCAGACGCCAATACGAAAACATTAATGTTCTCCCCAAGGAAGCGCCCGATCATTTTTGACATTTTTCATGTCTTGGGATTGGCCGGTACTCATTTCCGGCGCTACCTCCAGTGCTACGTCTTAAACATTGAACATACTTTGTCACCCTCATTCACTCTAACGGCGGTCAGTATGGTACCAATCATGCCGCATTCAAGTTGATACTGGATGCGGCATTCGTTGCTGAACGAGATTTGGGACGAAATGCTTAAACTAGCTCGTAGATCAAGACGGTAAGCGTTGCACGTGCGATGTCTGGGAGATCTAATGTTACGGGCACAGTAGTGTGTTTCACATGCTTCCCTGCATGTTCCGCTCTACGCCTCCACCACAGCTGCTCCAGCGGACAAGTAAACAATTATATGACATCACGACCGGCATATCGCGTGTTCTTCAGAAGGCGCTATATCACGTACTTCCAAATGTGTTTCGGCCGAAAAGTTCTTCAAACCGCCGTTCGGTTCGGTACTGCCTTCCATTGTCCAAACATCAAAATCGAGGAGAATTTCGCAGCTGGCCGTCGAACGGTGTGAGACGTATGCGTATTCAATGGAATTCGTCACTCCAATATCGTTCAAGATAACTTCACCAAGCCTTCTTCTCGCGTTTACGGTTTTGGGGTTGGTGCATGCTGTCTTATGTATGTGTTTGCTCTCTCCGGCATAAACCTCGTTGTCTACATGCATCGGTATTAGCTTGTACCGGCGAAGATGTTGAACACATCCTGTGCGCCTGTCCTGACTGTGGTATTAACTGAAGCAAGTATGCTCTGTTAAATGTCCACCACTTTAGTCAGCGCAGCTGTTCTCTCCCACAACACCGAAGCTGTCGTTCATGCGTTTCCGGTCGTGCAGTTGACCTGTGCGGTTCTCAACGGCAATAGTTTTGTGGCTTTACGTCAATATGGTGTTGCTCATCAACATGCTCTCAACTACAGGAGTAGATGTCATTGGCCGTTCGATTTCTTTGTAACTGAGCTCCTTAAGTGATAAACTATCAATACTAGCCAAGATGTCGAAATACTTTTACGGCATGCGTCGTGGTAGACTTAAGTAATGGGGTTGCTCATGGGGTTGCTTGTTCAGGTTTTCCCATAGCCAGCATTTTTGGAAGAATAATAGATACCCCCTCAATCAAGGAGCTCCATAAGAACAAAACGATAACGCCTCCCGTGGTACCCGTCTCAAGGCGCTTTATGACTTTTTTTGTTTCTGAAGGACGGAGCTCCTTAACCCAAAATCGTCATGGTGTCATTCTTGTTTTACATTATGACAGGTTTGCATACCTAGGTCATGGTTTTTTCAATCGGATTGCACTTTTGGTTGACTCAAAACCAGTACATGGGTGAAGTGCAACCTTCTAAAGTGAGGGGCCTCGGAGACAAACCGGTGCACCTCTATCGTAGCACGCCTCTCAAGCTTTCTACTTCATCCCACATCAGTCCCCCTCTGTAGATCTAGCCTAATTAACCACATTTCAACGAGCGCTCCTGTCTGCCTCGTGAATATTGACCAAACGGCGCGTGCTACGATATAGGTAGAGGCTATGGGCTAACATTATATTGTCGGAACAAAGGAGCGCGCCTTGACCCCAAATCGTTGGGATTCCAATATTGTTTGCCATCATAAGTCGTTGGTTCATCGGGTTACATAAGCGCACAATATTTTTCGAAGAAAGTTGGGTTTTTTTATGAGGTGCAGAGCCCACCGAAGGTGCGCCTCTTTCGTACCATGCGTCCAGAGCAGCACCAGGATATGAGTGATGCCACGATAGCCCTCCCCCTAAAATTTTAACGAATACCTGTGCAAAATCGAAGATCTGGGTGTGCCACCGCCGGTTCGAGAGCAACTATGTTGGCTCTGTATCCTGAAATTATTTCGTCTCTCGCCACTCTGACTTCATCATTTATTCATTGGTAGCACCCGGCATCAACAACTATTTTGAGGACATACTGAATAACTCAGCAGCTGTTAGCTCCTGTACACGGTATCCTGCCTAGTTGTATGGCCGATATGAACAAAAAAATCAACCTTTTCTGTTATTTGTCGCCACCCCGCAACAGTAGTGCAGAGGCTACCCAGTGGATTCGGACTCATCAAAAAAATCCCCATGACACAGGCTTTGTGTGGAATTCATATTTGTCAGGGCGCGCGCGCCGATTGCCCTGTCACTCGACGGGGCCTACGGGGTGCATATGAACGGGAAGCACGCGCACGCGGTGAAAATTCGCTGGAAGCACGCCGACGTGGTGCGTACGTGCGGGAAGCGCATGCGTAAACTATACCGAAGTACAAAAACCAACATTATACCCGGGACCAAGGCCAAATAGGGCTAATGCGCACACAAGACGGTGCCATGCGCATGCCTCTGTGGCCGCAGTTATTGACTAAAAACAGCGAGACATCCCTGAACTTATTTATGTAAGAACGCCCTCTAAGCTGAACGTTCGGTGTATCCGGTAAAACAAACACAGCGCATAGCATACATGGGCTCAAACCGGACAGCGTTGCAACACTACCTGACGGGTGCCACGATATGGCTACCATTTAATTTTAGAAGTTACTTAAATGACTCACGGGTTTCTTCTACTGAAAACGTTTAGCAGCACTTACAATGGTTCCACAATTAGGCGATAATCACCGCGTGGTGGAAACATCGGAAACCTCACCTACAGCACAAACCAGGATGCGCTACGACCGAAAAGGGGGTTCGAGGTACAGGCTGTGGCCTCTATCCCGACGGGCAGCGGTTGCAACAGTCAAGAATGTTCGTTGTTTCATTGCAGTGTGGCTCGCGCGAACTCCAAGACACCTTCGATACTCTAACCGACATCAGACACCCAAACTCCCAGCCGCCCGCAATATTTCCAAGGAAATCGAAGAGGTGTCGGCCGACCCGTCAATGGAGGCCCCCAGCCTACTATTGTAGCAACCTGAGCCAGAACCTACTGTAACGTGTGTGCCATGCAGGGGCATTCGATGTTCATTCTTCTTACTTTTCTGTCTACTCTTCCAAACGTGTCACGGGGCGGCCAACACCTTTCAGCTATTGTTTCAGCCTATCAGTATTGTTTCAAGAGACTAGGACCTCGAACGAAACACACTACATTTGAAACCCTCCACAGTTTTCAACAGCAGTTGCAATATAGGTCGGTGTGATGGAGGGTAAACCAAACACCCTGTTCATTTCCGAGGACGGTTGGTTTACGGTCGTTGAAGTGTTGGATTGATTTGTCCGTAGACGCAGTAGCGGTCTCTGGAGATGCAATGCTGGGAAAATCGGTGTTTTATAGTTTTTAGAGAGTTTAGCACATGTCTGTGACGGATATTGGAGCCAGAGTTAGCGGCCAACAACATATTATAGCTGGCCCTCGTGCATGGTAGTAGACCTCACGCATAGGTTTTCAAGCCCACACCGAGCGCGTGAGGGTCCGGGTCTTGCTGGACGCGTGATAATGTCAAGGTACTGCCAACAATGATTGACCAAGCCAGACATCCGTCCCTCCTACGTCTAATCGCCTGCCCACCCTATTGTATATTTCAACCGAAGAGGGGGGGGAGAGAGATACCTACTGCAGGAGGAGGACATTTTTTCGATACTTCAGCAAATATGTATATATATCTTCCATTGAATCGTTTCTATTGAGGTTTCAACTAGATCGGACTGGAGTCGAAGGGTACGATACCATTCTGAGGTTTGGTAGTCGGAGACGACTCTAAACTGCAATAGTTAACGACAGAGCTAGTGTGTTATTATGGAGATATACGGCAGATACCCCGATGGAGTTATCTGCACCTAGGCATTTGACCTCTCTCTCTCTCAAGATCCAGAACCAATGTCATGATCGTGTAAAATATCGTTGAAATATATTCCATAAACACCGACTATACAGTCAACCGCTGGCCGCTGAATCGCGTCGTCGTAAGACGAGAAATGTGTGTGGCCGAAACGGTATAGTTCGAGAAAAACGCATGCAGTTCTGTACGGTGGTTGTGGTTTAAACGTAAGCATGTGCCGACGAACACAGCATGCAAGATATCTCATTTTCAATGGAAGGACACTTGGGTGGGGGAGCAAGCGCCTATGGTAATGGAGTGATATGGAACAAGCACGTATTCGACACAAGCAAGTGAGGCAAGAGAGAGGGGGGAAATATGTACGCGGATGAAGTTGCCTCGTACAATAAAGCATCGTAAACAGGGTGCGAAATTTCTTTCAAAATGTGTTTCGAACTCTTGAATATAACCCAACCACCCCCCCATTTCAACTCTAAATACCAAGTATGTAAAATCGAACGTGCCGACGTACATATCTTAAACACCAATCTACCCTTTCGACCGACCACGTTGGCCAAGGGATTGTTGTATGTGTTTTCACAATATTTTCAAAATACCATCGTATATCCCTTGACCACGAAAAACATCATGGACGGTACAGTACATGGTAGGTTAGAACAGATTTAATTATTCCTTTACGACTTCCCGGAATGGTCTCCAATGTTAACCCCGTGGTACATTGAGCTACACCCTCATTAGGGGGGGGGGTCGTTCTTGCTCGTGGCATATTAAGTTGCCTCCACGGCGGGACGAGTTAGGTTGACAGCGCGGCCGGGACATAGGGGGAAAAACCTGTACAACTTACAGTAGTCAGTGTATTAATGCTTATGACGGTGATAGTGGTGATGATGATGCTGATGATGAGCATGATAAATATGGAAATGATGCCGAGCCTGTGAAGGATTGTGATGATGGTGTTCACGATGGTGGTGTCGTTGATGCTGGTGTGTGATGTTGATATGATAATTAGGATGATGATGATGACGATACCGATGATAATGACACCGATTTGGATGATGATGGTGATGGTGAAGATGATAATAAAGATGGTGATGGTGATTTCGATGACACTATTGAATATGACGATGATGGTGATGATAATGAGGATCGTAATGAATATTATCTCCGTGGTAGGTGATAATCTAGTGGGCCGCAATTTTGTGGGACTACTTCACCATGGTGTTCGGGCGACTTCGTCCAGATATAGTGTACGGTTTAAGTGCCGCCAGAATTTATGGTGGCAGGATGTGTTTGCAGCTCGATATATCCCACCACCCAAGGTTCTTGTTGTTGAAGCGCGAACTTAATTGGCGTAGCAAGCCGGAAACTTGCGCTGGTCCAATAACGTCGACCACTGGTTTTATCCCTTATGAATTTATCAATCACCCATTAATGAACTGCATATAGTGGTTTCCGACGTCCGCCGGTTGTGAAAGATTAACCTGCGGCTAGACCACAAACGACCGGTTCGACATCTACATATCTCTATTCGTGGTCGTGTAGGTATGTTATGCCCACATTTATCAGTGATTCTACTCGTCGAAGGTGGAACTGTTCAAAAATCGAAAATAGTCTGCTAGATCAAGGTAAAGGGAGAGACGCCTGCGATAGAGAGTCCCTATACCTCTCGCGACACAGCAACCGCAAACGGCACAACAACCACTACCGCAATATATGCTGTTCAACTCACCAAAGGTCAAGTTACCCGTGATGATCATTGTGAAGAGGACCAAGCGGCGGAGCTGTTCTGGACAAGACCACCTCCGTGTCTGCTCAATGTCATCTTTGATCCGAGCTCATGTTGGGCATATCTTAAGATGGGATCTTAAACAATTGGTCCGTAAAATAGTACACACGAGCAGCAGGTACGCCATTTTGTGCATACAATAGCATCAACCTACAATTACCAGCATACCGAAGGTATATGACTCTAACCTAGCTGAGTTGTTGGTCGCCCGGAGTGGAAAATATCTGAATCAAGTACAACTGTAGCAATGTGTATGTGGAGACGGTTTGCACCGTTTGGCTCAAATTGTGTCTCAAATACAACAAAATATGTTTACTACGAAGGCAAAGTGATGTGTTTCTGTAAGGACGACGTCATCACTACGCCGACGCACGACGAACAAATCATTGTAGGTTACTACATGCGTGGTACGACATATATGCCGATACTGTTTGAAACAATATCAGGCGTCTCGTCAACATTCAAGCCGATACCGACTATCCTGAAGTTGCTCTATGCCATTTGTTCGTCGTCACCCTAATACGCCAACTCCATACGCCCCGTTGTATATATTGTATACCGTGTGTTCCAACCGTCGGCGAGCACGCCAAATTATATTGCAACAACTCCAACACCTCATAGAAATGTATTTAATCGGATCGGAAAGCATCGGCGCACTGGTCTCAAACACCACTCAGGTGAAGGCCGCCCGTGGGGATTGTTGTCACCAAACATATGTATGCTGAGAGGTCGCGAGTAGACCTGGGGAAGCATACATGTGCAACATTACAAGTACACCTAGTCTACGTTTGTTTGTTAAACCTCCACAAAAAACACCCCTACTCTTGGTTTTGTTTGATCCCTGGTCCTTGAACATTAAACCCCGCGTACAGCAAAATACTTTGTACTTCCATATCCTGGTTCGGGGTGTATGGTTACGAGTACACGCGAGTAAATGCCTACAGCATACTGTCTGTGCGATACTGAGTTTTGATGGCGACTTTACCTCTCTATGTAGCATCTGCATTATGAGTTGTGTTAAGCTAA
>JAYJME010005031.1:0-10429 GCA_036873775.1 Costaria costata
CACAGGCGGCGAGAAAGCAAGATAGCGGCATCGTTCTTCCTAGCGGCGGCGGCGGCGGCTCTGTGTTCATGCGCGACGACGGCCAAGAGCGGCGACACCTCTTCGCGCCCGGCCACGGCAACGACGTGCGAGACGTTCGGCCCCAACGTCGTGCCACTAACGACGACGGGAGTCAGGCGGCGGCGTGTTCTGCTGCGATTGGCTTCACGCCGACGCTGGTCCGAAGAAATTCGGCTGGACGAGCAAGCAGCAACTCGTCGACGACGGCCGCTCCGGTGGCCTCTGATAAGGTGGGCATTCCACTGCGTGCGTTGTACTTGTTTCTTGCCGGGTTGCAGATTGGTGGCTTTTTCGTTTGTCGCGAGAACAAGCAACGTGCGCGATGAAGGGAAGTACACGGACGTATTTGGTTTATGCTTTGCGTTGATGGCACCTGTCCGTGTGGAAGCTTTCCGGCTGAGATCTGCTGTTGCCATCCGGATCTTTGGACACTGCGCCGGCGCAGTTGCTCAGCACGCTTGATTTCGCGTTTTGCGGTCGTTCTCCCCTCACCCAGGCCAGCAATCCATGTTCGTGAAGAAAAGCCTCATCCGATCTCAAAGCCACGTAGATCTGGCCCTGGTCAGGGCTTAGTACATACTTTATCTCTCTTCCGGTATGAGGCTTCAGCATCCCCTGCCGGCGTGCCACAGTCCAGGCCGCTACGAGCGATTGGGCGCAATGCCGACCGACTCACGTGACTCGCCGAATGTTACCCTAATCGTTGGCTCCGCGCCCACGTCCCCCTGTGAACTGACGCCGTAAAACACCGTTTTGTCCTCACGTGGTGTTGATTCCCATCGGTTGGAAAGGTGGGACCGAGGACACCGATACAAAGACTAGGGACTCGCTTGTGGTCGTCCTGCAAGCGGCCGCAGGGCCCCGCCGTCGCAAAACCGTTGTGGCGGACATTGTCAGAGGACGACGCGGTCCCGGCGGAGGCAGCCGCGGCGGAGGCGGCCGCGGTGGCCGCAACGGTACACAGCGAGGGGGAACGATCGCCTCTGCCTGAGAGTGGTCACGACGGCAGTGATAGCCCCGACTGCATTTTCGACTCAGATTCAAGGCGAGAGCGCGACCCGGTTCCTGTGGTGGCTACACGCCAGCAACTTTCGGGCCGTAGGCTGCGCCAAGGCATGGAAAGCGGCGACGGCGGCGGCGGCGTCGGCAGCGTCGGCGGCGTTGGCGACGGCGTTGATGAGCGTTACGAGGAGTTGAACTCCATCAGTATGGGGTTGGACCATGTCAACGAGGTCTTCGATGGAGTAATCAGCTCCGTGGAATCTCCAGACGAGGCTGCGCAACTGTACGTTGCAAGCCGCAGCCCTGCCGGAGCCGGAAGCGTCGTTGGTGGCGGTTCCCCAGGTTCGATCCCGTCGTCCAGAGATAGTGGCCACCTCCAAGGTAGCGTATCAGGGATCCGCCGAAGGATGCGCATGGACGTTAGTGCGGAGTCGGACGTCGGAACCGAGGCCCCTGATTCTATGAACCGACGCGCTCAACAGCCTCTTTTTCATATGTCCGCACTCACGAGCTCCTCTCGAACCGGCGCCGCCGCCGCGGCCGCCGCGGCCGCCGCCGTAGCCGCGGAGAAAAGCAAGCCGCTGCGGGCTTTTTCTGTCGATACCGAACCAACCGCGAGTCGCTCTCTACACAGTGGCGGCTTGTCCATCAGCCGGCAGCGTGGGTTCTACTCTTCCAAAGACGGTCCTCATTCAACGTCGTCGATCAACACGTTGGCTACTTCCGCCAGTGGAGGGAGGCGAGTGTCCACCAGGTACGAGCCCCCAGGAAGGATGGAGAGATTGCCCTCGCCCAGGACCGACCGTTTCGGGGCGGACGACATGGGCGATGTGCTCGGCCGCGGGGGGCACGTGAAGACCATCCAGCGCATCCGCAGCACGGGGGGGCTCAGCAACTACCCCACATTCCTTGCGCAAGCCTCCGGTAACGACGGCGGCGGTGGTGGCGGCGGAGGTGGCGGTGGTGGAGACGAGAGTGCGAGAACGCCTCGGAGAGGCAGCGCCAACCAGATGGTATACAGATCCATGCCGATGGCCCCGGCAACGGTGGCAGCAGGATTGGGAGCGGCGGGGGTTGTGGGGGAAGCAAGGGATCGGGAGGCGGAAGACGTTCCAGAGGATATCGATGCGAACTTGAAACGGGGCGAAGGGTCCCCGCTGGCACCTTATGAGGGCGGCGAGAGCATGGCACCTATGAATCCTGTAGTCTACAGGACGAGGAGCTCTGAATTGTCGAGCGGACGCGATCAACGGAGCTGGAGCACCCGACCTTTAAGCGCTATTGACAGTCTAGATAGTTGCACTGGGAGCGGCGGCCTTGGTGGACTTTCGCTTGATCTGGGCAGCCTTCACGGGCAAGGCTTTGGCGACATGGAGCAGTCGTACGACCTCAGCGAGGACGGCGGCACTCTAAAAATGCACGGCTTCGTGCTCAAGCCGGATGGTATGAAGTCGACGCCGACCCCAAGCAATGCCGGTGAGTTCTCTCCGCGAAGACCTTGCCCCGAGTGCTGTGTGCGTCGACTTGCTTGTGAAAGTTGAAGCCGAGGATTTCGTCGATGGATCCCCGTATACACTGCACGTCGGCTAACAAACAGACTGTGATATGAAGCCAGACTGATCTCGCGCACCACTACAGACTGGTTCAGGTAAGAAATCCCAAATCCCTTCAGAGTCCAATGTCCACGCCATTTTTGAGAGTTAAGCCCTGAATTTTTGCACACGTGTTTAATGTGTCCCTGCCGAACCTTTAACGGATGTTTTTTTTTTTTTCTCGCCAGATATTTCGTTTTTTTTTTGGAAATGTTGGTCTTCAGGGATCCCAAATTTCCGGCGAAAAAATAAAATAAAATAAACATTCGTCAAGCGTTCGGCAGGGGCACATTGAACACGTGTGCAAATTTCCAGGGTCTATCTCTCAAAAACGGCGTGGACGTTTTGACTTTTGTGTGGTAAACGTGCAAAATTACAGCTTCGCCTGGTATCTACTTGGTTTCAGTTAAGCATGACTTAATATTGCTCCTACGCAGTCAGTTCTTCCGAATATTTCCGTGAAACTTCGTACAAACCTGCCTTGGAGCACCTGGAAGCGGCTCGTCCAAAAAAAAGATGGATATTTTTTCTTCCTAAGGAAACGCCTTACTGTTATTGACCTCTTTGAAGGCCTGTGATTGGTCCGGACACATTTTCAGCGCTAGCGCCAGCCCTAGGTCCTTAACAAAAAAAGATGGTTATGCCACCCTCTTTCAGTATTCGTGGCGGTCAGTATGATACCAAACATGTGACATTCGAGTAGACATTGCGATCGGCATTCGTGGCTGACAAACTTTGGGGTTTCTTGCCTGAACCAGCCTGTAGCCTAGGCCTTTCTTGGGACATCTTCCTTTTTTCCGTGCCTGACACTCAACGTCTTCACCTTCTTTCCTTGCTTCTTCCTTGCTTCCTTTCTGTCTTCCTTCTTTCTTCGTTTTGCATTCCTTCCCTCGCTGCCGTGACTACTGCCGCTTGGTTTTCCCACCTTTTCGGGACAACAACGCTGCTCCCCCGGCTGAACCACTTGGCTGCCAACCGGAATAGATTTTTCGGACAGCAGAAGCTCGGCGTCTGCCAAGGTCAGCTACGAAGACAGAATGCGCGCCCTACGCCCGTCTACGCTGCAGATGTCGAACTGCCGTACCCCGTGCAGCCGCGACAGCAGCTTCGGAGGGGGTGGGGCGCGTGGCGGAGGCGGGAGGGGGGCGGGGGGGGGGGGCTCGTCCCGCCGCCACCACCGGTGACCACAACACCCCGCCGCACGCGCGAAACCACCATCTTGCTGGAAGAGATCGGGAGAGGGGGCGGTGGCACGGTGCACAAGGCGATACACGTCCCGTCGATGCGGCTGGTGGCGGTGAAGATGGTGGAGGTGCACGATGACGATAAGCGCCGCCAGATCCTGCAGGAGCTCAAGACGCTACACTCGATGAAGACGGTGAGATAGATCTCTCAGGTCGAAAGCTAGCTCCATCAGAAAAAATATGCTGTAACCATGCCGCCGAAGATCTAAAAGGGGCACCCTTAACCTTTCACGAGACGTGACACGTCGTTGTTTCGTTGCCGAGCCTTGGTTTTTGTCCTCATCGAACCCTTTGTATACTTGCCTTCTCTCTCTCCGGGTCGCCACACGCGATATACAGGTCCCTCTGATGTCTCCGAAGACGCCAGCCAATGAATACGTTGGAAGGGCAAATGGGCTCTGCGGGTGGGACGAGTGGAGCCTCGGGAGTTTGGAAAGCAGCGGTGGCGCCAGCGGCAGTGGTAGCGGCAGCGGCAGTGGTAGCGGCAGCGGCAGCGGCAGCGGCAGCGGCAGCGGCAGCGGCAGCGGCAGCGGCAGCGGCAGCGGCAGCGGCAGCGGCAGTTGGCGCGATGAGGACAGCCCGAATTGTGAGCCAGGCGCAGCAGCGGGTGGTGACAGTTTCAGCGGCACCGATGTGGGCGACACGACGCGGACCACGGCAACCCTGTCTTCCCGAGGAGACACGCTTTCTTCCCGCGATGGAACTCCCTCCTCGGGGATTCAACGGCAGAGAGCCGGGCAACGGCGAAATGGAGAAAACAACCTGAGCACCGCTGGGGACCAGGGAGACCCGAGGGCGTCCGAGAGGCGGGCTTCCACCTGCGGGTTCACGCCGACCAGCAGGGGAGGTGCCGACGGTGCCCGCGACAGGTCCAATAGCGCGGGAGACATGTTGAATAGGTCTACCACCGAGCAACGCCGCCGCCGAGAGAGTGGCAGGAGCGGGAGAGACCTGTACCTCCCCGTGGTCACCTTCCACGACGCGTACATGAACAGAGAGCGAGGCCGGGTGTGTATGGTGATGGAATACATGGATGGCGGCACGCTCCAGCAGTTCGTCACCCGGCGCGAGGCGCTTACCGAGCCCGCCCTCGCTGCGGTTGCGCACTCGGTCCTGCGCGGCTTGGCGGAGATGCACGCGAAGCGCAAGATCCACCGGGACATTAAGCCCTCTAACATACTCCTTGACCGCCAAGGGCGTGTGAAGATTTCGGACTTCGGCGTGGTACGCCAGCTGAACGAGACGGGCTCTTTCGCGCAGACTTTCACCGGCACCGTCACGTACATGAGCCCGGAGCGCATCAAAGACAGTGATCATTCTTACCCCAGCGACGTGTGGAGCCTTGGCATGGTGCGTCTCTATTGCTACGTTATGTAGCGAGTCAGATTTAATGTGTATATTTTAAGCTCTCATTTTCATCTATTGTTGTGGTCACGCTCCCAACCCCGAACGCCCTTCGGGGAATAACACGCCTAGGTTCCGTTGATATGGCAGAGCTCGTGTGGTTAACGAAAGGCGAGGCAATATGCATGGTGACGCTAGGCAGACGTGCCAAACCTTCAAGCTGGGCGTATGTCCCTCCCCAATAATTTCCGGTTAATCCGTCCTCCTTCTCGAACCCGTTCGCACGAAACATAACCCACCCCTCACCCGCCTCCTCGTCTATCCATCGACTCAGGTGATCGCCGCACTCGCGCTTGGACAGTTCCCCCTGTCTACCAGTAGCACGAGCACGGATCACATGTTCGATCTAATCCAGGCAATTACCGAGGACCCCGTGCCGGCGCTGTCGCCGCAGTCGTTCTCGCCTGAGCTGTGCGACTTGGTGGAGCTTATGCTGCGGCGCGACCCGGGCGAGAGGCCGACCGCCGTGAAGCTCCTGACCCACCCCTTCTTGATGCGGCATCAGGACCAGGACTCCGTCGCGCTCGCGGGCATGGTCAAGGTTTCCCCGGCTTCACCGACCGAGGTGCGTACGTTTGCGGTAGCGCTTGCGGCCTTTGACGGCCGCTTTGTTTTTGTGTGCCGCATATAAGAATTGCGCGGGACGGTGACGTGCGTCGGGGGCGTGCCGTAGTCAACCCTGGCGAGTGTTCCGCGTCATTATCCCGCCTTTACTCGAACTTCTTTCCTGCTCTCCCCGCCGGCCGTTCAAACTTGCTGGTGGAATGATCAACGTCGTACACACCATATACCAGTAAGTATTTTCGTTTTGTTTTTTTGGCACAGCGTAGGGTTGTGGCGTGTTTTAGGCCCCGACTCATTGAGAGATAGCAGTAAGGTGGGAAACTGTACATGCACGCACGGCGCGGTACAGCTTAGCCACTCACCGATATTTCAGGGACAGGTGGACTTGGCGGCCGAGTTTTCGCGCCACACCACCGACTGACTCTCACTCAGCCTGGCCCTTGTGCGCCCTCTCGCACCACCCGACGAATTCGCTAGAACACAAATATGCCATCTCGTTTTCGCCACGCTTATTCGGCACCTGGCTGCCCAGGGCAGAACACACGTTTCCGTTCTCCCAAACTCCCTCTAACCGCCAGCCGACATCGTGTGCACACCCGACCTCTCTACAACACCTCGATAGGTGCAGAGTCTCCTGAAGAAGGTGGTCGACTATCATCTAGCGGTGCCCCCCGAGGACCGAAGGGAGAGGAACGCCTCTTTCTTCGGCAAGGATTCCCTATCGGCCGGCGGCTGGAGTCCCCAGCTAGTGCTGCCGCCGCCCCTTCGCAAAGAAGACGTGGAGGTCCTCGCCCAGCAACTACAAGTAACCAGGACGGAATTAGGTGAGGCGCGCCCCGGTGGTGACACTGGGTGTTGTATCGCGTCGCGGTCAAGAGTAGTTGTGGTGCTGTCGAGCGCCAATTCCGGCGAGCGTGCGGCCAGGTTGCATGTACCCCTCTGAGACGACGAGTAGATGCGCAGCTGGTGCATCGTCGTAATGCTCAGCCAGTTTCCCATTGCCAGGAGTTGAAATAATACGGCGTTTGGCTGCCTGGGCTTGTAGCAAGCAGTTTGTTGTTTTACTCATGGACACGCCCCGAAGGAAGGTCGCTGCGTTCAGTTCCAAGGTCCTTTCCTCCGCCCCTTCCGAGGCTACGTCGAGCACCCGCCGCCTCTTTGAACCCCACCACTGCCCCTCTTTCGCCCCGTGTTCGCAAGCCTTTGGCTCACCATGCCCGGTGATGAAAATCGTGTCGTGAATATTATCAAACGTCGTGTCGGCGCTCGCCGGCTTCCGTGCGATACCCCGCTGAAAAACAAACTCGGAAATCGGTGCTAACCCGCTTCGCTACCGCCCAAACACCCCTCTATCCGCCTGTGCCGCGTCAAAACTTTGTTTTCATTATCGGCGACGAACAGTCAAAGAGTATGAACTTTTACGGAAAAAAGCGGAAAGAGAGTTGTGGGGAGACACCCCTCCGCAGTCTGCCGGGCAGTGGCGGCGAGGCAACGCCCCCGGGACGCCCGGAGTCGGCGCGGCGCGCCCCCGGCGCCCGAACTCGATGTCCGCTTCGTCGCCGCAAGGCCTCGATGCCGCGACGTGTCCCCCGAGGCACGAGTGCAACACTCCGCAGGCGGCGAGCTCGGCCTTGTCAACTCCAGCATCCCGGCAAAGGCGGTGAGAAAACAGTGACACGTGAAGGATATTCGGGATCCTCTTTTGCGTAGTTGGTGTGTGGTACTGGGAGTCGGTGTGACTGAGGTGCGACTGACACCCTTGCGTCGCCTTCTATGTATGCAAGTATAAAAGTTGCGTTGTGTTTGTCGTACGGCTGCGGAAATGGTCTGGCCGTTGAGATGGGACAGTGGTACCCGACCATGCGGGCAAGACTCCATGTGGGCAAGACTTTGCTTGCTTACCCCTCCTCTCCCTCCCCGCTGCTGCTGTTACGACGCGCCGTGGGTGGGTTGATGGTCAGCGCGCTTGTCTTAAGTACGGTACGTCACCCGCCCGATCTTCGACTTCCCCAGTCCCCGGTCGCGCCATCCGCACTGCTTTGCCACCGTCGGGGTTACACGATCGATCTCGACCCTTGCAAATTATACACAATGTCATGACCATCGCATACCTTCGCAATAAGGTGCATACGCACTGCAGACCCCCCAGAAGAAGAATGTCAATCTGAGCCCTTTTAGAACTGCACCCTCATTTTTGGGCACAAATTACGTGGAATTAGCGTAGAATGTTGAAGCAAGGTGAGATTTAAACTCATTGCACATCCTATGTTGGTTATCATAGCACCACCCACTAGCCTGCACATTCACGTGACTATGTAGGCTAGTGGGTAGTGCTACGTAACCAACATAGGAAAATTGCAAATGCTCGTCTCTCCAGACAGCGCGGCCCCGTTCGCGGTACAGTATGTAGCAGAGTCCCCAACCAGATGTTGTCTGTACGAACTCAACAAAACCTAACCCGGCCGACAATCGCGTCTTGCGACCCTTGTTTGTTCTTCTGTTTCTATCAGACGGGAGGGCGGAACACCGGCGGGTCGTTCCAGGGCGGTGCGGCGGTCGTCACCTTCGTGCAGCAGCGCAGAAGTGACGGCAGGGTCGGCGATGGCTCGTTCTGTGGATTGAAGGAAGGAAAGAAGGGCACAATATTATTGGCCCCAGATGTCGGTCGATTCCCTTCGACGGTCTGTTCTCGTGGATTCTTTTCTGCTCATTTTTGTTGTTCTGAGGTGGCGTGTTTCGTGGTTTTGATGCAGGAGCGAAGGGCGGGGCGAGGGTTGTAATTGGCGTTCCCAGTCGGTCGATTTTGAGCTGTGTTTTCGTTTTGTTTTGTTTTGCGTGTCGTGGATGTACGTGTGTGGCTTGCTACCCCTTTAGTGCGAAGAGAGGCGTCAAACGCCGTGGATAAAATAGTAAGGTGATGCAGGAACAAGATTTTCTCGTTTTTTTGTGGTTCAGAGCGCGGTATGCTTCATCTGGCGGGGAGGGGAATTAGGACCTTGGCGATGATACATTTATTATAGTTTTTAGAAAAGTTTCCTTCCGTACGCACAATTTTCCTGTTGGTCAAGCTGTTTTTTCAAGATAATTTCTCTGGTCGGCCGGAAAGCCGAGGCCGAGGTCGGCACATGGTGTCATCCATGCTGGTGAAACAGAAACACGGCTTAGGCCATATATGGTTGCTCACTCCCCCGTTCGTTGGCTGCAGTGCATTTCGCGCCCAGTCAAACAGTCGACAGTCACAGTCAATTATAGGTAGTTTTTTTTAATCATTTTTTGTGGAGAGAGAGAAAAGGGTTACTTGCCCGCAATTTTCCTACGAGTCAGTATTTGTTGTGGATGCATAAAAGGATGAGTGGATGGGGAAAAAAATGGCGGGCGGATGGACGGGCGGGGGGATGGGTGGGTTGGTGGGTTGGTGGATGCGTGGGTGGATGTGGTGTGTGTTAGATGTTCCTTGCGACGTTTCGCGGGTCCCGTTTCGTTGAAAGTGACAGTGCGCGGGCAGCCTGGTTGAGAACCATGCCCCGGGAGGTTCTGCCTTGTCGGGTTTACCGTCAGCCTTTCTTGGTTGTCGGTATTCGCATTGCTGCTCCAGCACGTAGAACTTTTCTGTCGACGCAACGATGAAGTTTGATGTGTTGGAGCGCGCCTCACAGTTTCCTTCTCTGTACGGCGTGCAAATAGTTTTGATGGTTTTCTCCTTTTTTATGTGTTTTCCGGTAGTGATAGTGCTCGAGCGTACCCTGCAGCTCAGTCAGAAGCTATAGATAAGTTTGGATGACAGTGCGACCATTGCAGTCCGGAAGGAGGACCCGCTTGACGTCTCGGCACAGCAACTTGCCTTCTCTTTAGTCCACGCGCATTGATAGGGGAGCGTAAAAACTCTTAACAAAAACAAGCGGCGTGCGAAACAGGAAATGGCAAGTGCTACCGGTGTACAACTAGCGCGACAATCATGCGTCATACAACCCCCCCCCCCCCGCCCGGCCAGCTTGTGAAATGTAAAAATATACCTGGTAATTTACAAAAAGCGGCGGCCAAGGCACACTATTTTAGCGCCGGCCACGGCACACTTTTTGATATTTTAGTGGTTGCGAGGGCTTTAAGATTACCCGCTCTATTCGCAGCCAACGTACGGCGTCCACCCCCAGCTGTGCGTTTTGGGGTAGTATGTATTAGGTAGCATGGGCTTGCGACGACTATTGTACGGTATGCGCACCCTCAGCGCGAAAAACGCGGACGATTGCGTCGTGGCCGTCGAAACTTTTTTGCTTTTTTTTTGTGCGAAAGCTCCTGATTTAAGACCCCAGAAAAAGCCGTGGGAGCTTCGACAGGGGTTGATGACGGGCGCAGGAATATACGACCATAGGGCGGGGGCGGGGGCGTTTGGTGGCGTGAGGGTCAGAATAAACCGCCGATAAAGCGCGGACGGTTGCGCCGTGGCCGTGGAAACCTTTGGTTTTATTGTGCGAAAGCTCCTGGTTTAGACACCAGGGAAAGCCGTGGGAGCTTCGATACGGACTTGCGGAGGGTCGGAGGGGTTTACGGCCATAGGGGGGTTTG
>JAYJME010005032.1:0-10428 GCA_036873775.1 Costaria costata
TTTTTCCATTTTTTTTTTCCATTTATTGGAACGTGAAGCCTTCCAAACATTTTGCCCTCTGAAGAATTTCCAATATTCCTATAATTTCCAAGATTTTCAAGATTTCCTTTTTTTTGGGAAAAAATCTGCTCGATAAGAATGGCCCTAAGAAGCAGGCTACCGATTTGGTCCACCAACGCTCTGTTCTGGTCACCTAAAAGGAGGTCGAACCAACTTGTGCGACGCAGTGCTAGCCGACTCCGTTCCTCATGAATGTCGTAGGGCCACACGTCTTCCTGTTTAACGGTTGTCAGAGCGCTATGGCCGGCGGGTGTTGTATTTGATGACCTGCCAACAAACTTATGACGGCGTCGCCTAAGACCACGCAATCCACTTCGAGCAAGTCGGCCAGATTTATCGATTCGAGGTACGAGCTCATCTCCGTGCACAAAGTAGAAAAAAAAGAAAAGCTGAGCCTTTCCACCGGCCGATATGCCATTCGATTGCCGCTGACACAGCAGTCGATTTTATCGGCCGCCCGGAAAAGGAGCGAGTTCCCGCGACACGTTTTCGTCATACAAATACTGTACGTGTATGTACTGCTCTAGGTACATATCGGTATATAAAAGGAAACATTAGGACGAGGTTGTCTCAAGTAAGACCTGCAACCAGGGAGAAAATACACGTGTTGTAAGTTGACCTCGTAGTGTACCAGACTACCTGCGTGATTTAACCAATCAGCACTTAACAGGGATGCATCGCCGGCAGTTGTTTAGGCCAGCGGAATGGCCAGTGCAATGCGCCACATTGGGTCAGAGGTACTGCAAATTGGCACCCTTGTTGCAGTTGTGCCGGCGGTGTTCGAATCTCGGCTGGTATCTTCTAGAACACGCTTTTTTTCTCAGTACTTTCCCTGCGCCGAAAGAGAAAAGAGCGGGTTGGCATCATTCCATGCAAATCGACGGGCCACAATCGACAATGTCAAGCCCTCTGCATGACAACAAATGGGGACAAATAGAAAGGGTGGTAGACAGGAAGACACCTGTGACCACACTACCACTACGGCTTGTCCGGAAGGATGCTGTGCGGGTAAACACTTTTCTAGAAGTTGATCCAGGAAATTCAACGTGGCGATACAACAAGTGGTGCTAAATGTAGCCGACCGCGGAGAGCACCCCCTGTCGAAGGAACATGTAGTAAGCTGCATTGGCCAGGAAATACCGACCTTTGGTGTAAACAAACACCGGGGATCGAATGTTCGAGGCTGTCACGTAGGGAAAATAGGTAAACACACAACCCCTGAATAAAGGCGCACGTCCTTAGATTGCGAATGGTGCTCATGCCTTTGTTGTTTAGGGGGAACGTTCCAGTGGCATTATTAAGGGCACAATTAATCACGACTTCCGCGTGCGTTCCTCGTAAAACAAAAGACAGTGGGCTCCATATACCTCTCCTCGAAACCAAAGATTAATTAATCAAACTTTACCCTCCTTGAAACCCAAAACTAATAGCGCAAATTACTAATAAATACAACCCCCCCCCTATACTTCTCCTCGAAACCAAAAACTAATATTGGGATATATACCTCTCCTAGAAACCGAAAACTGAAAACTAGTGTCTTGGATTAGTGTGATTAATTAAATCTCCCCTCCTTCGCCCAAACACCAAACCAAAACCAAAACTAATTATACTTCGAAGTATTTAAATATAACTATCTTATATACTTCGTATATACCGTAGAACCTCTCCTTGAAACCAAAAACTAAGTATAGGGTCTTGCATTTTTGTGAGAAATAGTGTGAGCTTAACATGTATGCGTCATCTGCTAGAGCCATACAGGCGAGGCGACCACCATCGCCCTTAGCCCTTTTACAACCCAGAAAAGTATCCCAAAACTTTTTCCAAGTAGGTTTGTCCCAAAAACCCGTGACCGGCTCTAAATAAATGGGTTTAATCCGTTCGGGCAATCGTGTTAGATGGTCCTAACAGGATCTATCGTTGCCACATATATACGTAATACCATCGAAACCTTGAGACTAGTCGATCATATAGGATTTAGCGTAGGGTTGTATTTGTACTGGCTGTAGTATTTGCCGCTGAGCAGGGCTTCTTACTGTGGTACATGCTGCTTACGTGGGGTCCTCGAGAAGACGACCGCCAGTGTCCAGGTTCTTACGGTTGTTTCAAGCTCATAACTTCATACCGTGTCGTGGAAACACAAGCAGTGTACGTACCACAGTCAGTCACTCAAATAATGTAACATTAAAGACAGCGGCCAAAAACAGGCCTGTCTGGTCATTTTGGACCCAGACCCAGGTACAATAATAGTGATCGTTCTGACTGGGCCACCTTGTCCGCCCGGTGGGTCGAGGTGAACGAACCATGAATGGTGCAACTGCTTTGGATCAGCAAGTCCGCAGCCGATCCAAAAGCGCTTCATCTGGCTATAGGAAGACGCTCGCATTTTTTTCGAACAGTATAATAGACAAGAATATTCCAGGTACATATATATGTATGTGCCCACAGGGTTTGCTGAGGTTAGCCGCATTTCTGTACAATCAGGTGTGTGGATTGTCGCTGGATTCGTTGGGTTCAGTATTGTTTGCTCGTATGATACGAGCAGGCGTGTGCAACTTTTTTGCAGCTTATTACCAACACGTCGGCTGTGAGTTCAACCGATTGGATGTCACAGCGGATGGACGAACCGAACCCGATCCATCTCTATCTAACGCCTATTTGAAGGTGGGGCAAATACAGACCGTGTGAACACCGTTTAAAAAGGTGGCAAACGTTCACACGCACAAGACGCGCAGTATTAATTCCAGACAACGCGCGCCCTCTAAACACTCTTGAAAACGACAAAAATCAAGCACATATAATAAATGGACCAGTGCACTTTGCAAATTACGAAAAATTGCTTATCCCAATTATAGAATGCTCCCCCGTTCGCTGTACAGTACGCGACAGATGTTGAGTATCTCTTATTTTTGGCCAGACTGGGATTCTTATGTAAGACTGGGTGTGCTCCACACTAATTTTAGTACAATTAAAGAGGTCAAATTCTTATTTTTCCCCCAAAATGTCAGCCTCAAATTCTTAATGATCAGATTCTTAGCATCTGTCGCGTACTGTAGTTGTGATGGTGACGTCGCTTTGGATCTTAACCCGTTTACTACCCCAAAACGTATCCCACACTATTTCCATGTAGTTTTGTCCCCAAAAAACCGTTTCCGGCTCTAAAGGGGTTAATACCTATGCATGTTCCAGTTTTCCCGGCGAGGAACCACGTCTACCGGGCGCCACCGAGCCGCCCGTGGCACGGCGACCGAACCACGACCCCCCCCACATGGCAGCCCGCGGTGACCCCGCCGATAGAACAGGCTCCCATATCCAACTCGGCCGGCGGGGATTGTGGAGAGGCGAAATCCCGGGGATGGCTCGCTCTCTCCCCGGGGATGGCTCGCTCTCTTCACGGGAACGTAGGGTTTTTCAACCTTTTCCGGAGGCGTTTGCACCCGACATAAATGTGTTTTTTTCTCGTTTCCCCGTTCTTTGCTTTCCATTCGTACGAAAGGCGTATGTTTCAGGAGATAGTACACTGTCATCCCCCCCCCCCGATGATGGCTTTGACGTAGACTACTTGAATTATCAGCCCTCAGGTCGCCGCATCGAGCCCCACCGCCGACAGGTATATTCAGTGTTTTGTTTTTTGTTATTGTATGGGTTTCAGTATGACCTCTTTTTTTCAGGGTCTATTATAAGACCGTCCCTTATGGAAGGGTTTTTAAACCGGCAAAGCATACCCGAAATCGTGTTTTATATCATACGGGCTTTCACGTATTCGAAATCCGTAGTCCGATTGAATCAGGCTAAATTCTCACGTTCCTCAAAAGACTTCCGACATTTTGGCGAAAGGTACCTAGACATGTTTGTTGGTCATATAGCATAGTCTCTAAGACCACTCAGTCAGCGCTGACTTAGTGGTCAAGGAATGCATGCTCTGTGACTACCAAGAGTGGGTCGTGGTTTCGAGTCCAACCGACTTCATACTATTTGTTCTTTTCGAGTCGATGTGCAGGGAAAACTATTGGGAATGGTCATGATAGTAGTATGTTCCTGGATACTAGCAGCGTTTGGCAAGGGGAGAATGTCCCGGAGATCCCTGTTTAAGTCGGTGAGATGACAAACCCCAAAAGCATATATTTTGTTGTTGGTCACATAGCGTAGTCTCCTAGACCACTACATACAGTAAGTCGGCGCTGACTTCGTGGTCTAGCAGACCTAGTGGTCTAGGAGACTATGCTATGTGACCACCAAGGGTGGGTCGTGAGTTCGAATATCACCGACTTCATAATATTTGTTATTGTCGAGCCGAAGACATTATTGTGACTGGTCATGATAGTAGTATGGTCCTAGATACTACTGTTGTAGCTGCTGCGTTTGGCAAGGGGATGGCCCCGGAGATCCATGTTTAAGTCGGCGAGGTTATCCGAACCCCAAAAAAAGCATATATTTTGTTGGTCACATAGCATAGTCTCCAAGACCACTCGCAATCAGCGCTGTCTAAGTGCTCTAGGAGACTATGCTATGTGACCAACATGTTTTGCTTTTCTCCAGGCGTGTCGTTTTAAGTTTTTTACGACGTTGTCATTTTCGGCCAATATATTCAATGAGGCATTTTCAGACGTAAATCGACGATTCAGACAGAAAAAGACACGCTTATGTACGTTGTGGTTTTTTCTTACCGATTCGGTACGGTTCGATGAAGTTTTCGACCGCACCGTAGGAGTTTGTTTTGCTCTTGAAAACCGCACCACAACTCGCTGTAGATTATACGATATCTGAAAACCGCACGGAACAGCACCATAATATTTCCGATTTCTTAAAACTGCACCTAACCGCACGATAGGAATGTTATCGAAACCACCCCACACCGTGTGCATGACGATACGGTGCCAAAAACCGTTAGATCGGTTATTTAGCGGTGCGGATAAGTTGAAATCGTATGCAAACCGCGGTTCAATCGACCGCGCGAAACGGTGCTATTGCGTCGCGGTTTCGCACGGTTCATTACAGTTTCTGCTCGGTCTCGTGTCAAACGTGCTGTCGCTAGCTTGATTGATTTTACGGTATTTCATATTAAATTATATTTTCGGTTTTATCGCTGGTACCTGGTATCTATTTATATAATTATATACTCCGAGTATATAATATAAACCTATGTACGATTGTCCCTGGCGCACGAGAGCGCAGCATTCCCAGATCTTCCAACGCAGGAACCCAGTACAAAATGCCGGAAATCGGCGAGATTTATGTCGCCGGGTCCCGGTACTCCGCCGGCTGGGCCGGGTGAACACACCGAGCGGGGGGCCAACCTCCCGCCCCCGGCCTCCAACCCCCCGCGCGAGCCGGGATTGCAGAGCCCAGGTGGGTTGAAGTCGTGGCGGAAACCCGAGTCGTTCGCTCCGCGTGGGCCAAAGCATGGCAGTCACATCAAGTTAAAGAGGCGGTATTGCTGCTGTAGCAGGTTGCAGGTACGCAGGATCACAACGGTTGTTGTATGAATATGTACTTTCAAGTATATAGGCAAGCCCGAAGAGCCAAACATGTAGATTGTTTAAACGATACCTTTTCGTATTACGTTTCTTCGATTCACTCACAAGAGGTCGACTTGTCGTCGTGCGATATAGCGGGCGAGCCCGTGGTCGACGCGGGCTCCGGCGGGGGCAGGCGTGTAGCCAGGGGAGATAAGGCTGTGGGTGAGCGGCTTGGAGTATCGCCGTCGTCAGCTCGTCAAGCAAGTACATCAGCAGAACACGTTTTGTTAGGTACAGTCTTTGAATTTCGCGTCCAGTTGAAGCACTGTTCTAGAATGGAAATATTAGGATCGTTGTATGCTACTATTTGTTTATGAACGAAACCTATATTTCCACCGTGCGCGGTAAGACGTTTAATATCACGGCACCATTTTGTTGGCGATGGTGATGACCACAAAAACGAGCCGAACTCGCGCGCGCATCATCACACGCCAACCTCGCAACGCTAAACCGTAACGAGAATGGCCTTCACGCCACCACTCCGTGGAAAAAGCAGGGAAAACCGCCAGCACGGCTGGGTTGGGGACAACACATACACGGAGTAATCATCTGTAGCAAGAGTTTAGCATACAATTTTAGGAGTAGGAGTAGTAAGAGTAATATTACAACTGCAGGCGTATTATTAGTAGTACTACCGTATTAGAGTAGTGGTTGTATTCTTAGGGGGGACCATGGTTAATAGGACCCACTGTAGACACCAAAATCTATATTCTTCCCTTTTTGTGCTAACAAATATTTGGTCCTATTCAATATGGTCCCCCGTAAATAGTAGTGTAACTATTATTATTATTATTATTATTATTATTATTAGTAGTATTACCGCATTACAGTAGTAGCAGTAGTAGTAGTAGTAGGTCGTAGTAGCAATGTTAGCAGAAAATGGCACCTGCTACGGCAGGGGTGGATATAAGCCATTATTGACACCCGGCAGTTGAGAATCTCCGTACCCTGTCCTACTAGACCGGAATTTGTAAACACATCGAAAGTGCAACGCGATGAAGCCTACAGGTATGTCTCTACTGTGATACTCTCACGAAGCACAAGTGGCATGGCAACACCAACAACGAGCAACTCCTCCTTCGTGGGGTTCCGCCCCCGGGCCAGCCGGCAACAACCTGGCCAAGCTGATCTACAAGGAACCTCCCATCGTTGCACGCGTCAAATGTACCGCGGACACGTTCTCGTACCGTGGATCTGTTCGAGCTGGCCGGGTGCCCTACCGTTGGCCGAGAGAACACAAGGCTTCAACGGCGTCGTCTCTTTAGCTGCCCGAACGCCATTTGGTTGTTCCGAGGCCCGACCCTGGCGAATTTGTCACCGCTGCTAGTTAGTGCTGGCATCTTCTCCACGTGGCTCCTGGTAAGGGTGTACAGTAGTATGGGACAAATGAAAAGGCTTCGAGTGTGGAGAGAAATGCGAAGTTAAACAAACTGAAACCTAAAAAAACAAACTGAAACCTACACAAAATGCTCAAATTGACTGGAGCCGCTACCATGATGGTTGGAAAATGCACAGGTTAGGTAGTGCCTGCTGATTGAGCTCCTTGGGTAAATGACGCGTGCTACGATACGGGGTGCACTTTTTTAGCATTTTATTTTCTGAGCAACGGGGCTCCTTAACCCAAAATCGTCCGAATGTCATTCTTTTTTTGCAATAATATTGTTTTTAATGCCTAGTCCATGGGTTTTGTCATCGGTCTGCTCTTCCACATTATTATTCAAAAACTGTTTTCGGGTGTGATACGGAGCTCCTAAAGTTAAGGGGCTCTGAAAAAAAATCATGGAACAACACCTCTATCGTAGCATGGGTCAAATGGATTTGTAAGGCACGTGCATTATTGATAGTATTACTATAGTATGTTGTACGGAATGGCAGATTAGGCGAACGGACAGCAGTATGGCAATACTGCTGCCGAAAAAAAGTCGAAAACAAAATAAGAAGCAGTAAGAAGAAATCAGTTATAAACGCAAAGAAAAATCAATCCATAGAAGGAACATAACCTACAGTAATATATGATCTGAACGCAGGAAAGTAAATTTAAACAGTCAAAATTAAACAAACATGGGCCCAGGGAGCAGAAACCTAATGCCGAGGGAACAAGGTTGCAGTTTTGCATGTGCGTGGTGGCATTTGTTCCGTCTTCAGCTGGCGGATCAAGAAAAGTGCCACCTTAAAAATATCAGTCGTAAACGTGTACAGAAGTAGCAGAAAAAAAGAGACAAAAAAAAAACAAAAGGTGACAAGAACGAAAAACGAAAAAAAGGGTGCCGCAGCAGTATGACGTATATCAACGGAGGGCCTTCCTTGACTACGATCACGTACCCCGTAACATCGTTGTTGCCGCATTGATCTTGCTGTACCGTCGCTATTCATCGAAGGCTATTATAGCAAACTAGTTGCCGTAGTAGGTCGAGTCTGCCGTTACAATCCTAAGATTGTTTCCATTAGCCTTGGTTAGGGGGGACGAGAAAGTGTCGGTTTTGTCGATGTTTCGGGCGTGTTCGTCACACCTGCAGCATTGTGGGCTATCCGCAAGCGCGCCAAATATACGAGCCTCTGCCGCCCAAATCAAACCCTGGCTGGGGTGCAGGGTGCCGTTCCGGTCGGCCCGTTGTTCTGCGGCATGCGACAAGTCGTGCTCTTGATGGCTCCCAGACTCCATGGTCGCAGAAACAAACTCACGCGCACTGACGATGACTTGCCCGCCACTATCGTGGCTCTTACTTCTCGTGGGTTGTCCGTGAGGTTATACATTGGGAGCGTTGATACCTTCCAGGTCACAGCACAGGGGGGGATCAGCGAGGATGAGATCTATTCACATGCGCACGAAGGGCAAAGGTTAAAAAACTAGATAAATGAACAAAGCCACCTCCCGCGACCAACCCCGACCCCTCGCTCCCGCCCGCCTCCCCTGAACAAATGGAGGCATGCCTCTTTCAACGTCGCCGACTGAGTTTATTGCCTACTGCTGCGCGGAGAGAAATAACAACCGGGCGATCGTGGCGGGGAAGCTGATCTCGGCGAAACATTTACAACAAGCAGGGGGTAAGGTTGCCACTCCCCCTGCAACATTTCAGGGTCAAGATGATGAGGATGGGGATCAAGAGGGCGCACGGGGAGGTAGGGCATCAGATGAGGGTGAGGAGACCGCTAACATGGGAGACGATAATAGCCCACACCTGGGATCGGAGGACCTTAGGGTGGTAGGCACAGTGAAAGTACAAGTCATGATCATGGCGAAGGGGGCAAAGGGCTGGGGGCCAGGAGGGGATCTTGTGGACCTGTTGGTGAAGCTGTTCGAGTACTACCAGACCATGATCCCGAGGAGGCTGATGTCCTGCAGGAGCGGGGGGGGAGTGTAAGGTATGGACTAGAGAACAGGCGACGTACTGCCTAAGGAGCGGGCCAGAGTTGCTGTGGGAGAAATGGGGATGGAAGGGAAAAGAGCGATGGCGGAACTAGAACCGGAGGAGTTCGGGCTGCATTCGAGGAGGGCAGGATAAGCAACGAGACTGGCGGAAAAGGGAGCTCCACCCTGGGTGATCCAGAGACAGGGGAGATAGGCTTCACATGCGTTTATGGGATACGTTAGGTCCAACATCAAGGATCCCCTGGAGGTTTCCAGAATCCTGGTGGGTAGGGAAGATGTGCCGAGTCGGCAGCGCGTGCAGGAGACGAGGTTGAGCGTGTAGAGGGGTGGGGGGCGGATGAAGAGGGGAGGAACACAGCAAGAACGAGCTCGGCGTTGAGCGACGACATCCCCACTGACGTGGGACGACCTTTCCACGTACGAGACAACTCGCGGAGTTCACCGAGCTTGCTTTCTCGGGCACGAAACCATGTTCACGCGGTCAACCTGCCCGTACAACAGAAAGTTGTCAATGTTCTGCGAGGCAAACGCTTGAGCGTTTGTTTCACACCAGACGCGAGCTACGATAGATGTAGCATTTGTTTTGGCTTTCGTTTGAATCTGAATGACGGAGGTCCTTAACCCTAAGTCGTCAGGGTGTTGGTCTTGTGTTGCGGTACGGTTGTGTTTTATGCCTACATCATGGTTTGTTTTATAGGGTTACATTTTCAGTTGACCCAAAACCCAGTATGTGGGTGTTGTTCAGAGCTCCTTAAGTGAGGAGTCTCAGAAACAAACCGGTCCACCGTTATCGCAGAACGCCTCAACAACCAACCCCCCATGGATGGACGTGCTGCGTCCAACGTGTAACGAGGGCGGAATGTGGTAGTCTAGAGCGGTGTCAGTTTTAGAGATGGTCGTTCAGAGGCGGTTACATCGGAAAGGAGGAAGCACAGCGAAATACATACTTGAGTTAACAGGTATGGTAAGCGCGCGAAGGAGAGGCCGGCAGTCAGGCGTGTTTGATCGGTGTACGGCAACGGCCGCAGCTCTTGATAATCCGACAAGAAGAACTCAAGACCGATGGGATAGTGCCAGGGAAACGCCGTTGCACAATGGGGGACTCTCGTGACTAGCAATGAACTCTGTGAGCGATGGGCTAGACTACCCGCTTGCTCCCTGCCACGACATCCCTTCCAACTCCCCCCCATTCAATCTCATCCCGTGCAGGCTTATTCCATATAATTTTTCCCGTCGTTTTTGTGAAAGGTCTCTGACCCGTGAGAAGGCGGATCTCCGGACAGGTGAACAAAAACATTCTCGACAAGGTGTTGGTCCTGCTCTCTTGGCGAGGATGGAGGCACGACAAGCGACCAACGGCAAGCAGCGGGGGAAACGGGGGCGTCGACGTCAGCGACGAGCAGGACGTGCGTCGACGAATGGCTTCGGTGGCGAGGAGCTCCAGGTGATTAGGTTTGGCCCGAGAATACACGATTCGTGTAG
>JAYJME010005033.1:0-10427 GCA_036873775.1 Costaria costata
TCACGTAGCTCACCGATGAGCTACCCTCGAAAAGAGCTAGCTCGAGCTACGGTGAGCTGATCTGTCCTACGTGTGAAATGTTGTTAGCAAAAATAGGGAAATATATAGGTTTTGGTGTCTACAGTAGGCCCTATTGTGTCTGCAGTAGGTCCTAATAGCTATGGTCTCCCGTAATAGCAAAATCAGGGAAATATATAAGTTTTGGTGTCTACAGCAGGTCCTATTAACTATGCCCCCCCGTAATAAGATATTGACGATGTGACCTCCCCTACCGAGGAACAGAAGGTGCTCCCCTCGCGCGTGCCGTGTGCTCGCTCCGAGCCTTCGTGGATCCAAGTTGACCTCAACCACCAGGGGACATATCGCATGGACCCGTACATCTTTGAGACGCGTGCGCGTTCCAATAAACAAATAATTGTACCGAATGGCATTGCGTGAACGTTGTTGTTGTTGTTGTTGTTGTTGTTGTTGTTCCGTCGCAAAATAGGACCCAATAGTGTGCCTGCGTGTCTGCTGTACTTCCAGAATTCTTGGGTCATACTCCAGAGGAAGAACCAATTATCAGCATTCCGAAAACACACAACAATCTCAAATCCACACCCAGCGACCCCCTGGGGCAACAGCAAGACGAAGCAAGGAAAACCGCGACAGACAAAAATACGACTTCCGGCGGCATAGGGTAATTTACGATATGCGTTTTGTAGGACCGAGAAAAATTGACGCCGGGCTGCTCCATGCATTTCATGCGGTCGTAATCTCGTTGGGCCGAGCCTCTACGTAAGCATTGCCATGGACGTTGGCTATTCTGCGGGCTGCAGCCACGTCGGAGTAGCATCAGAGAGACAAAGAGACACGAAACTCCTGGCGGCGCACCGGTTGCTGCTTTTGCTGCTGTAAATGTTAGGGGTACAAGGCTCCATGTGTGTGCCCGCTACCGCCGGCACACACGCTCCGGGAAGGAGTGAAGGGGTTCAGGGGTAAGAGAGGATGGGTGGGAGATACATCAATAGCAACTGTTGTCCTG
This sequence comes from Costaria costata, assembly GCA_036873775.1. Classification (NCBI taxonomy): domain Eukaryota; class Phaeophyceae; order Laminariales; family Agaraceae; genus Costaria; species Costaria costata. The sequence goes on from JAYJME010005033.1 coordinate 1,025, forward strand.
GGTGTAAGGGGCAAATACAATGCCAAGTGCTGGAAAGTCGATGGAAGACATGGCCCACGAATGGGAGGACGACTGGGAAGGTAAACCGCCAAATATCATGATCACAACTGATGCCAACTGCAATGGCATGCCATGGTTGATGCCAATCGCAAAGTGATGTCAAGGTTCATGACGATACACGTACGTGATGCTTCGCTCAAAACAACGCGAAGGAAGTGCAGACGCCAACCCCTAGGATCGCGAAGGCGTTATCACCGTCCAGAGCTACGCAAGGCATGCTGACCAGACAGGATTTTAGTTGTTGCCAGCCCATCTGTTACATGTGTTCAACTCTCCCTCTCGCTGCCTTCCTCCCCACTAATTGATCCAGAGAAACTTAGAAGGCACCCTGCTGGCAACTTTGCAGGCGCACTGTTATAAAAGAAAAAAACGTCAGCTGTGAGATCGAGGTATACCACCTACAACGTGTCGCACATAATACGTCTACTGCATCGAAATCATTAATCTACTAAACAACTTGCGGGAGAGTTTACGACAACATTGCCCGCAGATGCAAGAAAATCAAGCCCACAACATGCCCTTCCCTTCGCACAAAGTAGCGCACTTGATGAATGTACCGAACATCTTGCACAAGAATATCACCACTCAAGTATGGTGATAACTATTCGTCAATGGACAGATACGGGATGGCAAAAGACCGCTCGTGTAAAAATTCCCACCAACACACCCATCATTGATATGCTCAACGGATGGGAGGGGTGACAAGGTCAATCGCCAAATGCCATGATGGCAATTGATGCCAACGGTCATGTAATGGATGCAGTATGCACGCACATATGTTTCAAAGTGAAAATCGCTATATATGTGCAGACGCAATCCCCTACAAACTGCGAAGGCGTTATCAACGCCCAGTGCTACGCAAGGCATAACAGACACAATGCCGGTAACTTAGCCGGAACACTGCTCCCCACAACGTGACGCACTTTCTACATCGACTCGCCTGAAATTATGTATCTAGAAACAAGTTGCAAGAGAGTTATAGACAACGTCGCCAACAGATGCAACGAAATCAAGCGCACAACATGCCCCCCCCACTTCGCACACTGGGGCGCGTATGATTGATTTACAGAACATATCACAGGAGAAGCTCACCACTGAAGTACGGTGATATTCGTCAATTGAAAGATACGGGATGACTTAAGGTCGCTCCTGCAAAAAATTCCACCAAGACACTCATCGATGGTATGCCCAACGAAAATATTGCCAACAGATGAAACGAAATCAAGCCCATGGCATGCACCCCCCTCCACACTACGGAGCGTGATTTCCTCCTGTATCTACAGAGCAACTCCTACAGTAAGTAATTTTTAGGACCGAAGTACAACAATCTTCGTCAACCCAAAGGTTAGCGAGAGGAAATGAAAGCCACGACAAACGGCTGGAACGTAAGGCAGCGCACCGCTTTGGTCAAAATCACACAAAACCATATAAAAATCGCACGGAATCAGTCAGATTTACACGGTAATCGCAATTAAATCGCAAAAAACCTTACAAATTCTCCACAAACTCGGACCAAAACACTTTATTTCTTGAAATATTGCTTGAAACGTAGAAAACGAACGAAACTCACACAAAATCGCAGAAAATAAAACGAAATTATTTAAAATCTGACGAAATCGCACTAACATAAGACCAAACACAAACAAAACTAAAACGGTAACCATTACCCTTGCCGATTTTTTTTCTAGATGCAAACTCCGTACGCACGACGACAACAATTTTGTTTTCGAGCAACTTTTGGATCAAAATCACACAAAATCATACACAATCGCACGAAATTAATCAGATTCACACAAAAATCGCACAAAAAATGCGTAAAACCTCACGAATTATCCACAAAATCGGACGAGAGCACACGAATTCCTACAAAAAAAACATCACCCGAACTAAGGAAAATCATACAAAATAACACACAATCGCAGAAAATCTCACCAAATTACTCACACTCCATCGAATTTGCACTATAAATTACGCAAATTCACAAAAAAAAACATTTATGTCCATTTTCGACAGAAAAAACGTCTAGACGCAAAAGCCCGCATGAACAAGTCGACAACACTTTTATTCTTGTGCAAGGGTCTCGTAAAAACGTCTACAATCGTACAAATCGCACGAAACGGCTCAGATCTACAAGAAAACGCAAAACAAAAAAAACACTCAACCATTCACACTAAATAAAATATCTGTCCTTAGGCCATCTCTTATGGAACATTTTTGAGAACATAAAACGATGGATTTTTTTTTCAGGCCGCAAAACCAGACGCCCAGGATTCGGCCGGCGCCCTTATCATGACTCAATTTTTCAAATTGTTCTTGGACAGCAGGTTATCACACATAGTCAACAGAGTAAGGAAGCCCTGCAGCATGTGGTACATGAAAGAAAGCGCCTCCAAGAGATTTCCGCTTCCTCCCTGGACTACATGGAGTTCGTCGCAGGAGCATCTCAACCCACGCAGAAGCACGGTACCGGTAGTCGGGACGAGGGGCTCAAAATATGTACGCTTCACACTATTAATAGGAGGGTTGTCGTTGTGTTTTCCTCCTCTCGGTCTGCTGTGTTGACCTCAATCGTCAATGTCTATCTACCAGAAGGCGACTACCCTCCTTGTCCTTGACGAGAGGAGCTGTAATTCCGCTTGGCGAATGACGCCGTCGCAACTGCGAGAGTGGCAAGACCCTCGTAGTCGTCACCATGACTATCCGATCCCATGGGCTCGTGGTGGTGTCTGAGGCGTGCGCGGGTGGGTATTGGGACAAATAAGTACTGGGCAGATGCGTCTGGTGTTGCTGTTTTCGGTACATTTCAACGCTTGCTGCATGCCACGACGTGCGAAAACCCAAATCCGGCGACCAGTTTCGATCGCGGATGTTGGCCGACCATAGGGCCCCATTTCCGGTTGGAGGCCGGCCCAAAAATGATAATCGAAAAAATTGGCCTGAAAAAGTGCCAGCTTCGGGTCCATAAGATTGAAAACTGGTTGTGCGGCCTGATTTTTTCGTTTTTGGTTTATCCAAAACGTTCCAAAAGAGACGGCCTTATTGCAAAAAAACGCTTTTGTGAAAACTTGGTAGTTTTCCCACGCACCAAACGTAACATAATCTCGTAGGTGGTGCGGCTCTAGCCCCGCATCCGCGATCGTGGTCCTTCCGGCTGTACGCATCGGGTTCGAGTTGGGACGGGTTCCCTGTACCCCCTGTATCGAGCAGGCCCGTCGCCTCTTGGGCGCGAAGAAAGAGCACGCCGTTTACCCTCGGTCGACGACTGATTCAAAATGGAAGAACAAACAGCATGTGCTCGGGATAATCGTATCGCCGTGGGCGGAAATATAAGGACCGTTGGAGGTTTTCTATGAATTTGTAACGTTTTTTACATTCCCGTCTGTACAGCAAATCCTATCGAGTTGTGGGATCTGTGTACAGTACATTTGTTTGGCAGGGTTAGGGTTGCATGGAGATAGAATGACAAAACCGCTCACGACTACGGCAGCCAGCGGGCTCGTCAATGGTGATCAGCAGCAGCATCGTGCTTCTGCTACTCAGGTCGCCGCCCCACCAACCGGATCGGGCTGGGTTTGTCTCATGGGTCGTGTCCAGCAAGCTCGGTGGTCGGGAATGAACTGCTGTTTCTACCTCTACACAAATGCTGCTGGTTGTCGGGCGGAATGGGGTGGTCTTGTGAAAGCCAAGCTCACGTCAGTCAAGATTATGGAAGGACGCGTGCTCCGATAGAGGTTGCGCTTTTTGCCTATTTTGTATCTGAATAACGGGGCTCCTTAACCCGAAATCGTCCGAACGTCATTCTTGTTTAGCAATAAGATATTTTTTAATGCCTAGTCCATGGGTTTGCCCATCGGGCTGCCCTTCCAGCTTACTCAAAAACAGTTTTCGGCTGTGATATGGAGCTCCTAAAGTGAAGAGCCTCAGGAAACAACATCATGGAACAACACCTCTATCGTAGCATGGGTCGAAGCTACCACCCCCCCAACAGCCGGAAACCAGCAGCATAGCGATTATACTACCGACACACGCTACGATATCAAGGGGGGTGTTGTTCCATGTTTTTTCCAAGGTTACCCACATGGGGGGCTCTGTACCTCATCCAACCCCCCCAACTTTTGACACATATTATGAGCTTAACCCCTTTAGAGCCGGAAACGATTTTTCGGAACAAAACTACTTGGAAATAGTGTGGGATAATTTTTTCCGGTGGTGAAAGGGTTAAACCCGATGAACCATCCCACGACCTACGTACACAACGAAATATTTAGCAAAAACTAGAACGGGATCTCGACGATTTGGGGTTATAACCCCCTTTAGAGCCGGAAACGGTTTTTGTTTTTTGGGAATAAAAACTGCTTGGAAATAGTGTGGGGTCAGATTTTCCGGTGGTGAAAGGGATAAGGATCTCCGTCGTCCAGAAAACAGTTTAGCCAAAACGTGCTACCTCTATCGTACCGCTATCGTAGCACGCGTCTACCGACGTCGCTGCAGCAAAGAGCTGATAGTCTTGTCCTGTGAGTCGTGCTCTAGGCACAGCTCGGGGCTTTCAGAGGCAATTTGATTCGTTTTCACACCTTCCAGTTTTTTTTTTTTTGCTTTTCGAACAGCCTTTCCGAAGTTCACATAGTATGCCAGCAAGAACAAGACTATCGGGCTGTAGTGTTGTTCCTTGCAGTTGATGCAGCTGCAGACCCGAAGCGATTTTGTCCCCCTCTATGGGGACACGCAAGTCGTACGGACCTCCATACGGTTATTGAATAGGTTTATCTGTAGTACTCTGTAGAACTCTGATATAGCTCTGAACCCTAACCCGAACGCTATGGAGTCACTTGTGCTTGGATGCCGTGCTTCGGAAAGTCTCTAGGTTGATTCGGCCAGTGGGATCAGGTCATACAGTAAAAACCTACCAGGTATACAATAACCCGTATGGGGGCACGCACGGGGTGTCCCCATATGGGGGTACCGAGTGTTTACTTAGCCTGCAGATCCGCAAACAGAGTGTTTGCGTATAAACCATTACGGGGAAATCATTACTTTAGACCAACAAAAGCGAAATTCCGTCCCGTTTTTTTTTTGTTTTTTTGTGTTTGCGTATCAGCTACTAAGATTCTGACTTTGAAAACCCGTCATGCCGTATCAGGCTTTGGAACCGGGGTCGCGAACGTGAAAATGAAAATTGAAAATACAATACAGTAGTAGATGACATGACTAAACACCACAAAAAAATGAAAAGATAAACAAGCTCGCATTCAATACACCAAGCACGCAACAAGCAACCGGACAATGATAGCTGCGATGGGAACAGAGCTAAGAGCAATGCCGCCGCTGCTATTGTTAAACATCGGCAAGCAACTGCGTCGTAGGCAAAAGCTAGCAGCATCAGCATCAGCATCAGCAGCAACTATTCACAGCAAATGAAAAGCACAGCAAGCTCCTAGGACCTTCTATCATTCACTGTTTCTTTAGAGCTACGCCGCAGACAGCGCGAGGCTTACACACACGCAACTCACCAGAGAGTACCATCTCCGCCCAGAGCCCAACCTCAAAAGCTCGGCGCATAGACAGTGGCAACCTCACACCGCCGAGCTGGTGCTGGTGCTGGTGCTGCTACTGCTGCTTGCTTCAGCAGCCGTGCTGGGGTTGGAATGCTTGCGGAAAAAACGCACGAGAAACAATCGCCCTCGGCTGGCTTGGGTGCTCGGTTTCCTTGCCCTCGAGAAGGGCTTGTTGTTCGGCTTAATACTCGGGGCATGTAGGCCAATTATCATTTGTAGAAATAATTAGGGAACGTGCAGAAGAAAATTCATTACTTTTCTAACGCTTTTTTCGTTCTGAATTTCCAAAAAGCACAGCAAATGGAGCCCTAGGGACAAACTTTAAGAGAATAATTTCTCCTTTTGTTTTTTGCGCAAACACGCTAATATTCCGTTTTTTCTTTTTCCGGCCTCTTCACGGTTGACAAGACACGTCGGGTTCGCTCGATGCAGCTGTCAAATTTCCTTCGGCCCTCCAGACCTCGCCCCCGGGGAGGAAAGACCCTGGGCTGACGCCCTGACTTCGGGGCGCCCTGGCTCCACGCACACAGCACCTCCGCCAGCGCGGCCGGCGTCCCTCCCGCCGGGGAGGGGCACTGGCCGAGCCCGTGGTGTCTCGGCCCCGCGCGACCCGACCCAGGCGGAGATCCGACCTTTCGTGCAGGGTTTTAGGGTGGGCGATTGTTCGGCGATCCGGCTTTTCAGACACCCAGGAGGTTTGTATTTATGTTTAAAGTAGAAGTTGCTGTCTCCACGTAAGTGCTACACAGATCGCACAGCAGGTAGCACAGGAGAGGACATCCGGTACAGAAGATAACCCAGCGAGCGGTCCCCACCCGCACCACTGTGTGCGCACGGCATGAGCGGCGCCTGTCCTGCCGCCTGTGGTGGGATAATGTCCCGCTACAAATACGTACACCTAAAGAAAAAACGTTTTTCTTGAAGGGGGAAGCGTCAACGCCCATACGAGGTACCAGGTATATGGCAGCCGTGACGGTGGACGGTGAGACGCTTGAGCCGTTTTGAAAGGGATGTCTAGTTTTTTTTTTGTGCCGAGACAACTTTGAATTTACGCTCGATTGTATTAATTAAATAGAAACTCAGCTTCAACCCACGAAACAATTCGAATGCTGCGTTGTACGAATATGGACGACAAAGCTACTGCCGTAGTTGCGACACCAAACCTACGAGTACACATGATACGTACGGAGTCGACCCAGCATTTTTTGCGCCAGATTTTGTAAAGGGATACATCAGGGCCACCGCAATTCTATGTACAACCCAGGTCTGTATACTACTGCTGAACGAAAACGCGCCGTGTAATACAGTACGCGACATGTGTTAAGAATTTGGGAGTTCAGAATTTCAGGCTGAGTTTATTCAAAATTTAAGAATTTACAGCTAAGCATTTGTGCTCAGCGAGGAAGGTAACTCTAACTCCTATACAGTAGCCTTTAAGAGCCCACGCTCAACGTTGAGAACACAATAAGCCGCGAATCTTAGCTTAAATAGGAGCTTCTGAACTGCTGCCGCGTACTGCACTATGTCAGTCCGATGGTTCCGCCACGTTGCGGATCCCTAGTCAAACGTTTCCCAATTTTTTCGAACAAGGGTTGACGGCAACAAACTGTAACTACGGGAGCAGCATCGGCTGGAAACGGTTAGTTCTTTGTTTGGGAGGATTAAGACTAAGAACACACCTGCGGCACAGGCTCGCCTCCGCCACTTGTCTTTTTTTGGAGACAATGCATAAATTGGGGCCCGTAGTGGAATGCAAGGGGTGCTACGACGTGGGCGCACCGTGTTCCTCTCGTCGTTCTTCTGCGCGCCTGGTGAATCTTGTACATCAGTTGGCAGTGTCACGCTTACAATGTTTGTGCTGTGGCTATCTCTTTCAATCCAAAAACAGTGCACGAACTCGATCTATCACGAAAAACTTCAGTCATATTACTACGTACCAAAGTGACTGTAACTGGGATTTTTCAGGGATTTTTCCGGCGCCCGTGGGTCTTTTCTCGTGCCCGCGTGTAAACACGGCTCAAGTGTGGGCCCCGGCCGAGGTAGGTCCGTGGCACGTGAAAATGGGGTTTCAAAGTCACGAAACATGGCAAGTAATCACGGGGTGGCGTTCCGTGTTGCCATCGCCACCCAGTTGCCATATAAACCCATATTCGCATCGTTCTGTGGAATGTTCACATGCGAGCATGGATGCTGGCACATGGAGCACATGGCACATGAAACGACGACATGTTCCCTAGAACCATGGCACGCACACGTCGTCGGGTGAGACATGGAACCGTGGCATACACATGTATCTGCACCGTGACAAGTGTGTTGCAAGCACGTACGTATGGATCAATGGCACACGTACGCGTATTTATCTGCACCTACCTCCCGAGTGGTCTCCTCACCTCGATGTGCGTCGATCCCACACCAGCACTCAAAGGCTCTATACTCCGAGGCAGTCACACGGTATAACAGCAGCCACGCTTCAAGCATTTCCCTTTGTAACAGAAACGAACGACGCTTCGTGTGCGAGCCACATATTACAGTAGAATTCCACACAGTATTCATAGGAATCAGGAACACACAGCCGTCTCAAGGAGAGCGGCGCAATTTCAGCGCCTTAGACTTTTTGCTTTATCGTCGTTGCCGTGCTGTCTGCTGCTGCTGCTGCTGCTGCTGCTGCTGTCCTGGTGTCCGTATATCACAACCATCCCCCAACTTTTTGACGTTGTGGTAGACATGGTATAACAGCAGTCGTACTTCAAGGCCTTCCGTTTGTGACAGCCGCAAACGGTACTTCTGTGCGTGCGGGTGTATGCGTGTGTGTGGTGTGTGCCATCCTGAAGACAATCTCGACGATTTCCACCCACGCGTTCTCTGGATTTCAAAAGCACCCGCTCAATCCACAGCAGTTCAACAGCAGCGTACATGCAACAGCAGCAGCGAACCTCATATAGGATTATAAATACCGGTATCCATAGGAGCGCCTGTGCCCCCCCCCTTTCAACTTGCGACACCTCCGGGGTTTCAAATCAACCACATCCCGAAGGGGAACTTTTCATCATGAACCAGGTACTGGTACCAGGTATTGCTGTACAGTACGCACGTACACCTGGTACCTGGTGGTTTCATGGTTGCTAGCCAACCTTGGGTGAGGGAGGATAACTGCAGGATCCACATGGGGGTACGGCAGTGTCAGCAAATCATCATGCCGTGCTTCCGATTAGCGCTACATCTCTGGGCGTTTGTGGCACTGGTGTACATCACTTTACACCAAGTATAGCAGGGTGCTACTATCTGTACGAGGCATTGGTCTAGCATTGCAGATTGCAGATTGGCAGGGTGTGTATTTGACTCAGTCGCGCGAACATCCCAAACCACCGACGGGAGCACATGAGGATGGATATTGTTGACATTATTGCTATTAATAATTGACAATATAACACCGTACCGTGACGCACTCACCTGGACGTGACCGCAACCGGGTACAGAGGGCGATACGCCCAATATACAGACAGCAGCCGCGCTCTGCGCTCTGAGCAACACCAGGCTGCAAGGCTCACATCCCGAGAACCTGAGGCCCTCAAAATCCCGCATCAAAAACGCCTCCAGATATTGTAGAACGCCTTCTTTTGTTCAGATGGTGAGATGGGAGATGGGAGATGCTTATACGACCATGCGACATCCCCCATTGGTTCAGAGTGGCGTACGGTAATGCCCCCCATACCCTGTGGTGTAGTGGTTAACCTCGTAAGACTACTAACGGCGATTTTGGGGGTTCGAGTCCTGGGTGCACCAAGTGA
>JAYJME010005034.1:0-10427 GCA_036873775.1 Costaria costata
AAATTGGTTGGGCGGGGTGGGGAGGGGAGACGCGGCGGGAGAAGGGGGCTCTGGTGGGGAGACTCTGAATGGGGTTTCGATGTTTCTGCGGCAGCGGGGTAGGAGTGGTTTGGGTGCACTCCCTCTGAAAATGCATGGCCGCAGTCGTACTTCGTATGGCCATAGACCCTCCCATCCCTACAATGCCGCGACGGAGCACGTCGGATGTTCACCAACCATGCAGGCATTGCTTGCACCAAGCGCGAGGCGCCGTGAGGCCGTTCGGCGAGTTCAATGAAGGGGTGAGCTGCATCTCGCTAAGAACCGCTTGGGAGGTAGACTTCGGCACCTTATGCTCACGTTCGTGCACAAGGCCGACAGAGTGGGGGGGTAAAGAGGGGCAAGGGGCAAGGGTAGAGAGTTGCGTGGCCGGTGGGTCTGTAACGTATCCCGCGGTGTGTAGATAATTTCAGAGCAACCCCACGGTAGGGGCGGTTGCCTCATTTTTGTGAGCTCCTAACATGGGGATCTCAATTCCTCAGCCGAATCATGCCTTCGAACATATTTGTTCGCACAACCTGACCAACATTTCTACGCGCTAGACCCAAAACAAATATACTCGTACAAATAGCACACTAACCAATAACTACTCTCTTGAGGAGGTCAACCGGCCAGAAACCGTTGGGTCGAACCGCGGTACCCGTACCGTGGGATTGTTTTTCGATGGGGTGCGATAGGTGACTGTGACGCTAAGGACGTGCCGGCCATGGCTGTTACCGAGGGACCACGACGACGACGAGGGCAGCAACTACAAAGGGAGGCACGAGCCGGTTCTTACTTCGTGTACTATCTTGCGCTGCCGCGAGCACCGGGTTTCGCTAGTTTCGCTGAAATCTAGCCCGTGGTCGTCTCGTCGGGTGACTCCCTGGGATGCTGCCGGGATCGAGAGGACGAGGAGTGCGTTCGTCCCCATGGCATCCTGAGCACGCGCACTGTACGACCCATACATCCATGCTTTGAGAGGGGCACACTCGGCAAGTATCGCACCAGACTCCATACGTTCACCACGCGCGTGTTTCGTTTCCGTGACGGCCAAGTAACTACCAGGAATATATATATATATATACCTGGTATATATATATACACTGAAGTATATATATACAGGCTGGTTCAGGCAAGAAACCCCAACTTTTGTCAGCCACGAATGCCGATCGCAATATCTACTCGAATGCCACATATTTGGTACCATACTGACCGTCATAAATACTGGAAGAGGGTGACATAGCCAGTTTTGTTGTTAAGGACCTACTTCGTATAGGACTGGCGGTAGCGCCGAAAACGTGCCCCGACCAATCACAGGCCTTCAAAGAGGTCAATAACAGTAAGGCGTTTCCTTAGGAAGAAAAAAAAATCTAGTATTTTTGTTCTGGACGAGCCGCTTCCAGGTGCTCCGAGGCATGTTTGTACAAATTTGCGCGCAAATATTCGAAGAACTGACTGCGTACGACCAATATTAAGTCATATTTAACGACCCAACATCAAATCTACACTGGAACCAAGTAATCACCAGGCTGAGCCGACATTTTGCACCTTCACCGCACAAAAAAGTCAAAATGTCCACGCGGTTTTTGAGAGTTGGACCCTGAAATTTTGCACACATGTTCAATTTGCCCCTGCCGAGCGCCTTACGAATGTTTCTGTTTTTCGCCGGAAATTTGGAATCCCTTAAGACCCAAATTTCCAAACGAAAAAGGAAAACCGAAAAACTGGCGGAAAAAAAAACATTCATTGAAGGTTCGGCAGGGGCACATTAACCACGTGTGCAAAATTTCAGGGTCCAACTCTCAAAAACGGCGTGGACATTGGGCCCTGAAGGAATTTTGAGCGGTATGCTTGAACCAGCCTGTATATATTATATATCTTGCAAAGTTGAGATTCGACGAAATCCTCGATCTCACAGCTGACGTTTTTTCTTTTTTAATATCTATGGGCCATGCCTACTGTAGAAAGGATGAGGTCCATGTATTTATGCGCTGCAGGTCAGCAGATGTCATCCGCGATATCTCCGCTGGGCATATGTGATCACAAGACTAGTCAAGAGATTTTTTTGCCTTTTGATTTCGCGGTACGCACCACCTTAGCGTTGTTTGTTACGCTGCGCCAATACAAAAACAAAAGCTGCTGCTGTTTTTGAGAGAGGTTAATCAGTCACTCATCCGAGTGGCCTGAACGCGGTGGTGAAAATATGTGAACATCCCCCCTACCGCAGCACCACCAGTCGTTAGAGCATGCCTACGCTCATCGGACTATAAGCGTGAAGGTTCTAAAAATATGTGTTTTCGATTAGGGTCGAGTGTAGAGCTCCTTAAGTGAAAACCTCGAGAGCAACATTATAAAGAAAACCGCCCCTATACCGTACCATGTGTTTGACAATCCCATTGCACCATCATGGAAGCTTGCGGCAACTCTTTGACGCTCGCGGGCCGCCCATGGCATTACGTAGAACATTGGGGCTCATCTTGGAACCAAACGGGAACTATGAATACCGACGCCTCATGGGATATACAAGCTTACATCAATTGATGGAACCTCATGGAACTCCATACAGCCGCATGGCCACCCATAGCGCGTTCGTGTCACAGCTCGTCGCGTTTCCACGGCAGCTCGTGGCAGTGTCTTGGCAGTCCAATTGCACAGCAGGCGCCAGTTTCGATGAACAGCCGAACAGCAGTGTCATGGCCGTCCCATGACAGCCCAATGGCAGCCGCATATTCGCCAAATGGTAGTCCCATTGGAGTGCCATGGCGTGGCCATGAACCGTCTCGTCGCAATGATCATGGTAGGACGCATGGCACTTTGCCGTACCTGTAATGGAAATGGTGCACCTCATGCTCGACCGGTGGCATTTAATGAAACCTCACAGCAGCTGATGTGAACTCGCGGCACTTTCTGAAACCTCGTCGCACTTTATCAAACCTCGTCGTACTTGAATTTCACTTCACGGAATCCCCTCGTGCTTCACCCCGCTTAGTATCGCCTCACGACACCGCATGGCAACTCATGACATTTCATGACACCGTATAGAATACCTCATGGCGTACCTCATTACAAGTCTTCGCACCACATGGCACTCCATGCAACCTCATGGAAACTCGTGGCATTGTCATGCCAGTCCCATGACAAACTCTTCGAACTCCCACGACAACTCTTGGCAATGCCATGTCAGTCCCATTGCAAGGCGGGTGCCTCATGGACTCTCATGGACACTCGTGGGTACTAAACCCCCGCCATTGCACCTCAACGTCCATCAGGACACCGTATGGTACCCCATGGCACCTCATGGCGCTTCACAAAGCCTCACGCCACATTATGGACCCCCTTGGTAACCCATTGGAACAACTCTTTACACCACATGGCCCCGCATACAATCGCATGGCAACGCATGGCCCTTTCCTGCCAGCCCCCCGGCAACTCGTCGAACTTCCACAGCAACTCGCGGCAACACCATGTCAGTCCCATTGCGAGGCAGGTGCCAGTGTCCATATACAGTCATGTTGCAGTCTCATGGTAGTTCCATGGCAGTCCAATGGCAGCCCCATATCAGTCCAATGGTAGTAGCCCCATATCAGTCTCATGGCAGTCCCATGAACGTGCCATGACAACGTCCATTGCAACGCATGGCATCTCGCCGTGCCCATAGTGGCAATAGTGCACCTCATGGTAACCGTGGGCACCTAACTAATTTTCATGGAAGCTGGTGTACTGCAAACTCGTGATCAGTTCGTGAAACCTCGAGGTGCTTTACCAAACCTCATGTTACCTCAATTTCACTTTGTAGGGCGCAATCGCACTCATCGCGGTAAACATTACCCCATGGCGCCTCAAGACAACTCTCGTCACCCCATTATATCATACCCCGTGGCTTATCGTGTCATCTGTGTCACCACATGGGACTCCATTAAACCGTATGGCATATCATGCCATGCCGTGGCAATACATGCCATCCCATGGCCCTCCATGAAGTCTCATGGCACCTCATGGCATTTCGGGGCCCTTAGTGAAGCTTCGTATGCCTTCATGAAGCCCCATTGCAACTTAGCACACCTCATGGCACTTCATACCACCTCATCGCAACATATGGCACCATCATAGCAGCCCCCATGGTAACTCGCCGGCCGCTAATGGCAAGGTATAACTGTCCCATGGCAAGGCAAATGCTAGCATCACATGGCAGTCCCATGGCAGTCCCATGGCAGCGCCATTGCAGTGCGAGGAAAACACAATGGTAGCTTCCGTGGCCACTCAAATTGCACTTTCATTAGACTGCCATGGTACTGCCATGGTACTGAGCGTTGTGGTTCCGTGTCGAACGGCAGTCCCATAAAAGCCCGTGAACGTGCATGGACTTTCACTAACCTTCATTATACTGCCACGGGACTGCCACGGGACTACCATGGGACTGTCCTGGGCACGGCAGGTAATGGGCGCGCAGCTTTACAACGCGACGGTGTCCTGTTTTCTCCGAGAGAAGGCGTGTCCTGCCCTCCCCCCCCAATTCCACGCCACACAACTATATGGTCGGTGTTGGGGCGGTGTTGCATTTCAGCAATTTGTTTTTGCCGGACCAAAGACAAAGGTCGCGCTGAGCCACATACAGGCGAGTTCTGGTACGGATACGACGCAGGCTATATGGTACGGGTGGCCCACTGTTGTGTGAAGACCCTCACTTGCGGAGCTTTGTTGCCCCACCCCAAAACTTGACTGTTTGAGAAGAAAAAAAAAGGAGCGTGCAACCCGATGAACATTGCCTGGTAAGTGGGAAAACGAGTACGTATAGAGCATATTGTAAACCAAAAATGGTATCAATATTCCAACAATATTGACTAATTTCTCGGTTGAGGAGTCAATCAGTCAGCGATATTTGGCCAAAAGCGTGCTACCCCCTACCGCCGAACGCGTCATTTGCTTCAAAATGAAGAGTGCGTGCCCGCGGATCCGAGCAACAGCAGCTAGATGTTGTAGGAACACAAACTCCGCGTGAACGGGTCGAGTTTGTTGTACAGGACTAAGGTTGTACCTATTGTTTCGTTCCTATAGTGTTGACCCCTCCTCCGGGTAGACGTAGAGTGACAAAAGACTCGCTGTGTGAGGGTCAGCGTGGCAAAACCACTTGGGAGGTGGGCGTGGTAGAAGGTGGATATGTGCGGTAGAAACGAGGTACTCACAATCACGCAATCACCAGACCGTACAGAGGGCACCCACTCGTAAGAAATGTCAATGTTGAGGCTCAATTTAGTATTGCATTGGCGCCATCCGAGCGCAGGCTACTGGCGATTTCACGGCATTTATTCAGAGTAGACACCCTACCCTGAGCACCGATTATTAAGTCAAAAATCTAATTTTGCATCGGTCGCTCATGCCACTGTGCTAACTTGCTCCTATATGGTAGATTGCGATATGCAAAGCAATGGGGGGGGGCGTTGAGGATCGCGGCGCTAGAAACGGTGTCTGTACATCAGCGATTGGTCACCAAACATGAAGTATCGAGCGACGGAATAGCAGTGTCCCGTGGAACGAGCTGTAGCCTGTGGTTTACCGGGGGTGGACGGGTGCACTAGCATCTGCTATTGTTACGGTAGCGGACGCTGCTGATGCTGCTGCTGAGTCAGCTGCAGTGCTTAGATCGGTGATGGCGGTCTAATTACTGCACGGGCTGCGGCTGCTGTTGGGCATGCTCCAACGCTGTTACCTACGGCAGGTGCGGCGGTGGTGTCGATGGTTGCTGAGCCATCTATCTGCTGCTGCTCACCCAATGCGTGGATTAGAAGTGCTCGCGCTACTGCTCAGGCTGGTTGGCTAACCCATCCTGACCGTCCACCGGCCTGTCGTGGCGACGGCACTCGCCTGTGCTGTCATTGACAGTGCTGCTATGCGGCCCCACACCAACCGTCGCGGAATCAGCTACGGTGGCTACTTTTGCTGCGGTCACTGTTGCTACTGCTATAATCTTGTTAAACGATTATTTTAGCTTATTCCTCCTGTTTTACTCCATTATGGTGCTATTCCTTTTCCATTTTGAGTCTCGCTTGCCGGCGGTCACGATAATCGTCTGGGCCTCCAGCAACACGCATTCCTTCCCCCGGCCCTTCAACCCGGCGATCAGATCGATATTCAAAATGTGCTCGGTTGCGCCACTATCTACTGCCATCTTCATTATGTTGCTGTCGATATGAAGGGTGCATCTGGCGGTCGAAATCATCCCCATAAAGCCTCTGTCAAAATTGTCGTCACCGTCGAAGGCCGAATTGTCGTCTTCATCAGTAATCGAGATGGTGAATGCACGGCACAGCAGTTGTGCTAGTTTGGCGTCGGGAGGCTACTTCTTGCTACCGTCCTTGCCCGTGTCGTGTTTGGTGTATCCTCCGCGATGTCTAGTGTTGTTTGTGTTGTTTTTGGCTGACCTGGGACAATTGAACGAGATCTGTCCTGTCCTCTCACAGTTGTAACAAATGGCTGGCTCCGTTCACATGGCGACACCACGTCCAGCAATCCAACGCTTATTTTCATTGCTGCGTGACAGGTGGCCTACATATGGGTTGCCCATCTTTCGTCTGGGTTTCTGCTCGATAGTCGAATCCCGATAAGCCATTAACGATATACCTGGTATCATTAGCTTGCCGCTCTACTGTAGTACTTCATCGAAAGGTCCTCGGACGAGGATATTCTTCAACTACGGGTCGGATAGGGGATCGCCCATCGTCTCCGCCTCTGCGCCATCGATTCTTCCCTCTGCGAAGTATCGTCGAGGTCTTATCCGGATTTCAATGTTGCTGTCGCCAGCGCTGCTGTCTTGGAACGGACGGTCTCTACCGTAACGTTGAGGTACGTTTCTTGGAGCTCATCCGAGGCCTTCTGTCTATCGCCGCTAGTGCCGAAGGCCTTCTTGTAGTTGAGCACGCTGGTAAATGCCGGTCTCGGCGTCATCATATATAGGATCGCATATGTAGGTCGTACGACGCTGTGTCATATGCTTCGGGTAGAGGCAAGCTCGTCGGATTGTCGCGGTTGACTCGCCCGTTGCCGTGGTCGGCCTGAGCTGTCGTTTTATGACGGCATAGACACCCTTCCGATTGATACTAAGCACCAAGACGTTTGGTTTCCGCCAGCTCTTTAACTCCGAGGGGACCCTGCCACGGACGATCTTCACACACTGGACGGTGTTGCCGATATTGTTGTTATCGCTGTTTGGGTCGCTCATTTTGGGAGTCTTTCGTACTCGAAGTCAAACCCTCGAGTGTAGAACGATCTTGGCGGGTAGGTGGAACGTGAAGTATTACGCTATGCAGCAGACCTCCTTAGCGCACAGTTCGAAGATATTCATCTTGACGCGCAGAAGCAGCCTGGACTTGATTGTACCCTCCTACCGTCCAAAGTATAGCAATGTCCTCGGCGTGAATGACTCGTACAGCCGCTCAGTCCATCGAACTCGCCGCAAAGTACTTTCATGAGGTATCCACGGATATCTACGAGTAGAAGTCGAAATACAGGCAATAACTCGAGTTGGAGGAAAAAATTGAGTTGGAGGCGTGGTACTTAACACGCACATCCGTGCCTCTAACTACAGCAGTGCGCAGTTGTTGTGGTGGAGTTGGTATCTTGCAGCAGTCGCTGCTCGAGGTCGAAGACATCCGATCCACAGTTCGTCGCGGACTTTGGACGCCGAGCAGAACTCCTAACTACAGCAGCGCAAACGTTGTGGTGGAGGTGCTGCGGTACAGCAGTTGCTTGGGGCCCAAGACTTCCAGCCTACCACCAGTGGTGGATTGGGCACAACAGTCCTTAACTACAGCAGTACCTGAAGTTGTGTAGAACGTGGTTGGTGTACCTAGCTCGAGGCCGAACCTGAGGCTTTTGTTGTCGCCATGTAGTGCAGTGGTGGGGAGCTCGTTCTATTAAGTCACCGAAACGTAGTCTAGGCTTCGATCTATCGCGACAGTAATAGCTTCTACTGTGTTCTCTCACATCGGTCGGTCCGAGGAAGCAGAAGTCGCAGTCTCAGCCCTGGCGAGTAATCGTGCCTAACGATCCGTGGCCCGGCAGCAGGAGTTTTCAGCAGGTCCTTCGGCGTGTCTGCCAGTCCCGGCAGAAGGTTTAGCGGGGATTCATGGCGTGGGACGGTCAGTGCGTAGTGTCTGAGGTAGTGATTGCGCCAGTCGAGGCTTATAAATTGATGGCCATGCACACTGTCGGCGAGTGGTGGCTGCCTGAACGCAAGCGCTTGAACTGGTGTCTGGAACGTTTAGGATGCAGTTGTTCCATCAAGATTTCCCTACCCCGTAGGATATTTCGCGGTATCCATGTGAGAAAACGCTGGCGCACACCTTATGCATGGTGTTGTAGGTCCGGTGAGCCCCTCCTCTACTTCACTTGACCACATCGACGAATTCCAGATTATTTATTGTGCTATATCGTGATCCCAAGATTTGAGATGACATCGGAGGTGATTATGTCCGGTGCCGTGGCCCCGACGTACTGGGTAACGGTTGTTTTGCACTACTGCGGCTTGTTTTGCGCTACTGCGGCGAGTATTTCTGCTGGGTACTGGTCAGGATCAATTTCCAAACCCTGGACTCTGATTTGCTACTGTCAGCTTCTGGCACCGGTAAGCCCTTCGTTGTACGCTAGATGCTTTGTAATCGTCGAAGTTTGGTTGCTGATTAGATTCGGTAAACATGTCGTGAACAGCTGTGCAGAAGCAGTCGCTCTCGCCAGCTGTGGTGGAGACGTCGTTTCCCTCTTGTGATGTGGTGCCCTCAGCTGTGACAAGGCCATAGTTTACGAAATTCATGTCTGTATCCGAAGCGATCACTGTGCTCTCGAATACTGTTTCCCCCGAGGCCTCCATCGCTAGTGCAACAAGAGGCATATGTTGGTTGTCAGAGATCTTACGCAAGCTGAGCATGTCCGTAATGTGCGCTATGGGAAAGCATGTTGATGCCTATGGGCGCTGCTATCCCCCCTGAAAGTAGGTGATGTCCAAGCCGGGGTGCGATCGTGACTCGAAGCCGTACGGAGTACTTAGATCCTAGATGTCGCAAGCAGAAGCAGTAGCCGATGCCTTAGGGAGGCGACAATGAAGCACCAGGAGTCCTGTTAATAGTAAAGGCAGAACGCGATGTAGCGGTGGTAATCACAGCTGTAGTAGCGAAGGACATGGAGCAGATGTAGATGGTTTCTGGTTCGGCTTGAACTGAAATAGAAAGCAGAAATTCTCCGCTGCCCCAGATGTGCTCAAGAACAATAAATTGTGGAGAGGTTGTTGTGTCGCGATGTCACCGTTGCACCCCGCTTGAGCTCGTGGTGTTATCGCTCATATATGACACCTGGTACTGTAGAATTGATCAATGCGACTGGAATCGATGGCGATAACGATTTCATCTTCGTCACCACCCTACTGTAATACCAGGGTACCTGGTATATAAGGAGGACGTCGACTGCGCGGCTGCCCCATGATGATCGGGCGATGATGTCGGAAGTGCCCGGTTCCTTGTCTTCATCGGCTGAAGATGCCTCCTCCGCGGCAGGCTGGCATCTACTCCTCTCTCTCTATCGTGAGAACGACCTTTAGAACGTTTACTGGTTTGTTTTTGTGCGGTATACACCCTTATCCTTGTTATTAGTTCCCCCGTTCCCCTTACTCAGCCTGAGATGCTTACGCGCTACCTCAATCGCGCCACCCGCCGCCTTTTCTTCGTCGACGCGTTGTGCTTCATGCCGTCGTCGGTGGGTCGGGGGGTTCACTCGAAGACTGGTATCTCGAAATACGCTCCCGGTATCTATATATGCTACTATACGTGTTTTGTTGTTTAGGTTTCCATCCGACAATCACAGTAGTGCCGCATATCGGAACAGGCGGATTGACGTCCTAAGCCTTTGGTCAAGCCTACGCATAAATTTACCCCCGGTGTGGCCTGTTGGCTTGGAGTACCATATATCTTACCCGCCTGCCTGTTTTCTGCTGTAGGAGTGTTGTTTACCGTACCCGCCTGTCCTCTATTAATAGGATTGTTGTTTACCGCGCTTGCCTGTATTCTACCGTTGTTGTTTACCATACCCGCCTGTCATCCAGGATTGATGTTCGTTGTCACTCTGCGTTTGTTGTGTGTTGGTCACAAAGTTAGGGTGTGGCCGGCTGCTATTCATAGCTGTGAAAGGAGCAAGTCTAGCTTCACACAGCAGCAACTATAGATTCTGACATCTATAACATGGAAGACCCCGAATGAATATTTCGACAGAAGACTGGTGCCTTGGTAGATGAATTGCGCAAGGTTTTTAGGCGACAAACTACTGTACTGCACTCGTGTCCAATATTACATCGACTGGGCTCAATATGTGAGAAGAATATTATTTTTTTAATCAACGGGGAATTCTAAACCCCCAAATGGGAG
>JAYJME010005035.1:0-10424 GCA_036873775.1 Costaria costata
TACGCGACAGATGTTAAGAATCTCTTATTTTTGGCCAGACTGGAATTCTTATGTAAGACTGGGTGTGCTCCACACTAATTTCAGTACAAAGAGGTCAAATTCGTACTTTTTCTCCAAACGTTCAGCCTCAAATTCTTGATGATCAGATTCTTAACATCTGTCGCATACTGTACATATATACGTAGGTTATTTTTGAATTCGGTTGGTTGATATTATCACCTGTACGCGGGGGCGAGGCAGATGGCAATGCTCCGAAATGATTCTGCTTCTTACGCTACGCGTTAGCTATTTCCTTATACTGTAATGCATATATTATGATATTGTTGCATATTTGCTTAGTTTGGACCACCCCTCTCTACACCGAAGTTGACTTGTGTCTTGAAATGATCCACACAAGGTTCTGCTGATGACGCTATCTTCTATCTATTTCTCTATACTGCTTGTAACCCATATGAAATGTTGTTGTTCGCTACCCCGACACAAAAACTAGTCCAATTTCGATCCAGACACTACGACCAAGTCATTTTTGGCCCTCACACTTAAACAAAGTCAAATTCAACCCCCCGCGCAAAAACCAAGACAATTTGGATCCCCACATCAAAAAAACAGTCAAGTTATATCCACACACAAAATCCAAGTAATATTCGACCCAAACGTTGATTTCCAATCATGTTCGATCCCCACCCTAAAATGAAGTCAATTATGCGCCGACACAAAAACCAAGTCGATTTCGATCCGAAGACTAAAACCAAGTCATGCACGTAGACGCTCGGTCTGAGTCAAACTCCACCTACCTTGCAGTCGTGTCGTCTTTGTCCTTGCCGACTGGTCTCTCTCGATACTCTCACTCATTCCAACTGCGACTTCGCAAAAACAAAAACAGACAAACTGATACCAGCGCTCGACTCCATTTCATCGAGGGCAATAACAAAAATATACAGCAGCAGGCCATTGCGTCCTCGTATGATAAAGTACATATCGTAACGGAAGTCTCGACAATAAATCTGAAACCGTACCGGTAATCGTATCCGACAAAAAGAGCGCGGAATCGAAAAAGCGAGAATATTAAGGAGACGGCAAGTAGAGCATGTATACAACGAGATAACGTATTATAGTAGGTGTATTGGAAATTGTTTTGCTCTCCGACAATGTATCGTACACGATTCAGTCGAATATAGACCTGGTATGTCTGAAGTCTCTTTCTTATCTCTTTGACACAACAAATAGCCCACTTTCTCTTCCTGAAGGGAAGCTGCACCACGGAGATCTTCGTATGGTTAAGTCGCCAGTTCCGCCACATATATTATGATACACCTCCTTTATCTGTTTGGCATGTTGTTCTGCGGTATAGGCCCGCGAACAAAAAAGTGCGTAATAAAAAAGTAATGCTCACTTTCAGGCAGATGCTAAGAAAAAGTGACTAAAAAATCGTGTTCAACGGTGAGCGCTACACTAAATATTATACAATTGCATATATGCTCAAGATGGTTCAATGGTTGGCGTCACAATAAAAACAGGAGGCTCACTCCAAAAAGGAGATTGTTGCTGGCGGGCCTATCCCCGCTGTATCCCTCTTGTTCTTTCATTGCTGCTGTATAAAAATTTACCGGGTATGATGCAGAAAACCTCATAGAACAACTCGAGTTCGTGACATACCTAGATGTACGGAAGTAGTGTCGACTGCCGATCGTTCGCTCGCGACCGTCGTACGTGTCTTTGTTTCACGAGTTTACTCTCCGCACTGCCGTATATCATGTACCACAAGGTTTGATAAAACAACCCAAAACAACACAACTACTAAATGGCAACACCTATGGAACAGACGGGCAACGATTTCCCTGCTCTACAGTATATTACTTTATATGAAATGCATATTTTATGGACAAAGCCAAGCTTTTCCCTTGCGGCCGAGGGTCGTTTCTCACGCTCTCGGCTACGGGGCACGCACGGGGCACGCGTGTACACTGTGGCGCAGGTCTCGACCATGGCCCGGCACCGCGGCGCGTGCTAGGGGCGTTCAAAGTTTCGGGAAAATAGCTTTTTATGCGGGAGCTGGTTCCGACCAAGTAAAGCCACCCAGGACGTACGAAACCCCATTGCTGCTTAATTGATCAACCTTCTCGACGGCCCTCACTTCTGCGTGTGTGTGAGAGAGCAGCACCTCCATCAGAGGGGTCCGCTCCAAGTCTGTTGCGGCAGCAGTACCACCATCATCAACCCTAACCAACCCCAGCAGCGTGTTTCCGTCGGCAGTTGGCAGCGTGCTGCTGTTGTCCCCAAAGCTCTCCCCGTACTTACGTAGCTCTCACAACTTCTGTCGATATGCTCTGCTGCCGCCGTTAACAGTTGCTGTAGTATGGCTGCCTGTGTCCCACCGTCCCTCGAGCTCTCAAGCTCTCTACTTGGTGGCAGGTACGGCACAAGAACAGCAACCGCACATGAAGCTCTTCCTTTTGTGACGGCTATGGCCGGTTCATATCTGTGTATGCGTGCCTGTGCCATGTTTCCAGGTCGACCTACTACTGCTGTAGCGAATAGGACAGAACACAAAATCTCAATAGGGTCGAGAGAGGTCCACGTTTCTATCATATTGAGATGTGTTCGCAGAGGGCAGGAACATACTGCACCGGTATACACCCACAATTATTCCTCGGGCTTTCAAGAGCAGAAGCGTGCTACGATAGAGGTAGCACTTTTTTGGCTTTTTTGTTTCTGAATGATGGAGCTCCTTAACCCAAAATCGTCAGGGTGTCGTTCTTGTTTTGCAATAGGATTGTTTTGGATACCTAGGTCATGTTTGTTTTAATCGGGTTTCATGTTTGGTTGACTCTATCCGAGAATGTGGGTGAAGTGCACAGCTCCTAAAGCGAGGAGCCTCAGAAAAATAACGGTGCACCTCTATCGTAGCACGCCTCAGCAACCGCACAGCAGCGGTATACACAACGACAGCAGTAATACAACACCACTGCGTCTCCACACTTTGGCCTTTGGGACAGCCACGGCTGGCCACGGTGCTTTTGTGTTCGTATGTGTGTGCAGCGCTCACCAGAATATACATGGAATCATGACAACCTTTCCACGTAATTTCTATATCCAAACCTACGTACGTCGTCAAACCTCATTCTATCATATACAAACAGTTGTACAGCGGTAGTACTCCGTTTGTTGTACTCGGCAGTTTCATACCTGTCCACCGAGATTAGGGTTTTGCATTGTGTGGCGAGGCATTATTACCTGACATGATGTTTTGATTCTTCGTGCATGGAAGCTGCCTTTCGGGGCAGTTGCAGACGATACGATACGACTCCGAGTGTACCATTATACCACCTGTATGCATGTGAGAGGTGCAGTCGGTGAAACCTAGGTGCGGCTAACCTCCTGTGCGGTTTATTTGAGTGGTGAAGTCGGTGACAATTCGGTGCGGCTAACCTCGGTAAGGTTTATGTGGTGAGGTCTCTGACAACGAGGTATTGGCCCATCTGGGGTGTGTGTTTGATGTGGTGTATATTATCTACTGCTATCCTCGACGATCATGGTATAGGCTATGCGTGCAACTAGCGTGCGCGTTCGACAGCGGTTAGTTTAACACGATACCGTGTCTCCGGCCGGAGCCGCTGGAGAGTTATACTGTGTTAAAGGAGAGCACTACCGATAGAAGGGCGTCCATGGTGGTTGCGCCGCAAACGGAGGGTTCTGCTGGTATATGGAGGGTTTTGAATATGGTGCCCCCGGCAGGCAGCAGCAGCAGCAGCAGCAGCGCGGGGGTGGAGGCCAGCGTTACCAGCAGCAGCGGAAGAATGGAAGCGCCGCGCAGTAGCAGCAGCAGCGTCAGCATCAGCAGGAACCGGGGGCAGTGGTTGGGCTCGTAACACCGGAAATGGGTGGTACCAACCGGAGTCCCCTCCGCCTGCAGGAGCATCAATTGATGGGTTTCACACTTGCGCGAGGTGTGGTGCTCGAGTGCATAAGAGCGCGATTTGCTGTGCACCGAACAGTGTGTGCAATGGCTCTCTGGCCTATGGGCACATGGCCTGGCTACTGCCCAGCCTATTGTCGTCTATGCGCCGAACTACAGCAGCGCGCCGGAGGCTGGAATGCTGGTGCTCCAGCACAAGCAGGCGGCCGGAGTTGGAGTTGAACACCGGGAAATTTGCGAAGAATGTCGGAGGAATCCACTCCGTACAGCAGCGCAAGAGCCACGGGTGCAACACTTGTTGCAAAGGCTACAGTCTGTCAAGCGGAGGGCAGGTGGATTTGGGGAGCCGTACAGTAGCTACGACGAGATGATGGTATGAACGTGGGCGCAGTTGCAGCAACAGCAGAAGCAGCAGCAACATGAACAATCTGAGCCTGAAGAGGTGGATGTGCTCGATTGCGCTGGTGTAACGCCCCCGCCGCCAGCGTTTTTGGTACAACAGCAGCACGAGGCTGATGAGGAGGTGCTCGGTGATGCTGAGGCTGAGGTGGTGGAGCCTGGTGATGCTGAGCAGGAGGTGGAGGAGCTTGGAGCTGGTGCTAATGTAACGTTCCGCCGCCTTCGTCATCGGTGCAGCCGCAGCAGCTACGTGGGCCTTAAGAGGTGGAGTAGCTCGGCGATGCTGGTGAGCCACCTGCATCGCCCGCGTCGGCCCAATTGCCACTGCATCAACCTGAGGGGGTGGAAATGGGAGTGACGAGGTCGTGGCAGCAGGTGGAGCCTGAGGCGAAGGAGATGGAGGGGCTTGATGATGCTGACAAGGAGGTGGAGGAGGTCGGTGGTGCTGGTGAGACGGCCCTGCCGCCTTCGTTGTTGGTGCAGACGGGGCAGCTGCGTGAGCATGACGAGGTGGAGGATGGCGAGCAGCATCAGCAACAGCAGCAGCGAGAGTGGGGGGGTGTCGATACAGCAGGAGCAATGGGACGGGGACGGCGTGGGCGGTGGAGGACAGGGGAGCTTGGGTCAGCATGGAGCCTCCACGCGCCCGTTCGACCCAGACCCAGGGAAACGTGATGAGACTGGTGGGGTTCGGAAGGAGTATGGTGGACGGCAATTGGGCAGGGAGAGGTCCATATGTCCCAGAACAATACCTGAAATCGGTACAGCAGGGATTACGTACCCTGCGAGTTCTGCTCATGCTTCTGCGACACCTTGAGCTGCGACCCATTGGGCCTCTCTCTCGGCATTTCCTCCCCTTCGCTCTGGGATGAGCTTTCCCTCGAACTTCGATCGTGACAACTCTACGTACGTAGGAAGCACTGTGATGTTTTTGGGAACAAAAACGTACGACTCTGGCCGCGCCTGCCCCTGCAGTATAGCCCGGAGGGTACCGCTGTGGTAAAATCGGACGTCGTCCAACTTCGCCTTGTAATCAACCCAAGGGCGCTTGCTCACCGCTAAACTTGGGTGCATCTCGAACGATAGTCGTGCGACTAAGTTCCGTCAATTTTCTAGCCATTTATGAAAAGAACAAAGAAGAACAAGAGGAGGTAGACAAATAGACATAAGGTCCTCGGAAACTCGAGGTGCTCATCACCTGTCGATAGAATTGGATATGTGTGGTACCTGTGTGTAGAACAGGTGTCCGCGTAGTGGGTGTGGTTGATGCCACAAGCTGCAGTTCAACAGAGGTAGGACCAAAATGCTCGTAAGAACACGGTATGTTGATGTCTTCACTTCAGTTATAACTGCACAGTAAAACTTGGTGATAACTGCGATCACGCTCGTCCTGTGTCAATGCAGTAGAGCCGCTAGATAGAGTTAGACGCTCCAACCAGAAAACGTTAGACGATGCACGTCGCAATCTCAAGGAAGGCTTGACGAAGAACTGTCGTCGATATCGAACCAAGCCTCGTACGCGGGGACAAACGTTTGCGTCAAAAAACAAGAAAACAATATGCGTTTTCCTCGTGAAGTTGTATCGACGGCCGCTTGCCGCTGCAGTCTTTTATTCGACCGCAAAAACGACAAGACCTTCGACGGTGGTACGAGGGAGCCTTATCCCTTTAGAGCCGGAAACGGTCTTTGGGAACAAAACCTATGGAAATACTGTGGGATACGTTTTGGGATAGTATAAGGGTTAAATCGTCGCCGTTGCCGTTTGCGTGTTGTGCTGTGTTGGAGGTCGTTTTTGAAAAAAACCCGTCAAAAACCAACATTACCACAACAAAAAACACAAAAAACGAAAACACAACAGAAAAGCGGAAAACAAGTGAGTATCAAAGATCAACTCTAGTTTCGAAATCTTTAGTGGGCATCAGGGCTAGCTATATATAATAAATAGATAGGTAGATATATGTATTCGCACAACAATCGATCGTACAGCAGCAGGACTACTGTATTACCACCTGTACTTGTTGTGTACGCACTGCTGATATTGGATGGAATGCTATATTTTGTCTCGTTGAATAATGTCAGACGTACGTGTAGCCATCTTGATCAGGAATTGATACATCAAGGAATTGATACATCAAGAGTTGTCTGGATCCGTAAGTTACATATTCCTCTTTGCTTGCTGCAAATCGCCCGCCGGAACAATCCCAATGCAAGTGTGTATCTTGACTAATCCTGCACAGTTAGCACCTTATATCGCCGCCCGCTTGGTTGATAGCGCCGTAGCTCACCCTCGTCGACGGTGCGCCACTTGCTCGGTCAATTTCGCCGTCGCTCGTGCGCCGCCGCCCCAGACCGTTCGTGGCGGCCGTTCGCTTGACTGTAAATCGTTCGTTCGCTACCGTTGATCGTCCGCTCGCTCGACCGTCGATCGTTCGTTCGCTCGCTAGGCCGTCGATCGTTCGTTCGTGGCGGTCTCGCGCCGCCTTCGTCGATCGTCCGCCGTGTAAACCGCTTGATAGATCGCCGCTCGCTTGGTCGATCGCGCCGTCGCTCACCCTCGTCGATCGTACGCCGATCTCGCCGTTGCTCGTGCGCCGCCGCCCTAGACCGTTCGTGGCGGCCGCTCGATTGACCGTCGATCTTTCATTCGCTACCGTCAAGTGTCCGCTCGCTCGACCGTCGATCGTTCGTTCGTTGGTTCGGTTGACCGTCGATCGCCCATTCGCTCGACTGTCGACCGTTCGTTCGTGACGAACTTGCGCCGCCTTCGTCGATTGTTCGCCGCGTAGCCAGCTCGATCGATCACCGCTCGCTCGGTCGATCGCGCCGTCGCTCGTGCGCCGCTGCTCCTGTATACACCACGTACGAGTAAAATACACGTACATACAGCAGCACGAACTCTGCTGCAAATTTGCTTCTCACATACAGCCTGGAAAATAGAAAATTCAAATGTTTTGGTATTGAAGCAAGAGGCGGCGGACAAAGACACAGCGCGAGCACAAAGCGAGTCTCGCAGTCTGCGGGCGCGAACACGGCAAACACCACTTGTGTCGTACGTCCGGCAGCAACCCTCGGCAGTACAACTGCTGATGTACGTCTCGAGTATGTATGATACCATGGTACTTGCGTAGCTGATACGTACGTGAGCGCGTGTATAAAAAAACAGGAAAAATGGTAAATACCAAGCTGTTAAAAAAGAGTGCGAGTATCACGATCATAATCCATCTATCAGGAGACAGACAACAGCTGTACGGCGACAGATACATACCAGGTATGCAGCTACGCTCCGACACTACTTGATCGTGTGTACTACTGCACAACAGTAGGCTGCGGCAATACTCCGTATCCCGCGGCCATGCATATATATGATACAATCCGAGGTAAAAGATACCGGAGGATTGGGAGATCGTTGGTTAGATGCTGGTTGCAGCGGCCTAAAATATTGGTCCACCGAATAGTATGCACTACACCAGAGACGCAGCACGATCCGATAGCCTCCGGTCAGCCGGGCGCGATGGCGGGTAGAAAGTCGTAGGTTAAGGGGTCTCCGCGGACATACGTGTGCCCTGCACTTTGTGTGTGTACGTATCATAGAACGTGAACACGGCAATAGATACCTGGTACATACAGTAGTACTGCATGATTATACTGAAACAACGCACCTACTATCTGTTCACACCGGGGTAGACCATAATACAACACGAGCACACTCGTGTCCCTGTTCGCGGAAACGAGGTCTGAGGGGCACGATCGCGGCAGGCACTACTCGTTGAGTGCGGACTACGGAAGCAAGCAGCAAAACTCTGTAACTAATGTAGATACTACGAGTACACTACTGCTGCTGGTGCTGTATGATACGTAGAGAATGTTATGATACTCGTACCTGTTAGTGTTGTATCGTACCGGTATGTGAACACGTGCAAAGGGCGAGATCGAGCAATCGTTGCCGCTGCCGGCTTTTTTATACGACCCCAAAAGCGACAGGACCTTCCACGGTGGTACTGGGAAGCTTAAATCGTTGCCGTTGTCATTCGCGCGTGGTGCTGTGCCATCCCGTGACGTGAAAGAAGAGGAGCTTTACGAATGTGTGGGAGGTAATTTTTGTAAAACAAAATCCTTAAAACAAACAACGTAACCACCAAGTAAGGGCCGTTCGTATCGGAGAACTTTATTTCCAAATTTTCCTTTTTTTTTCCAGCATTTCCATGAAAAAAACTGTTCATTATTATCGAGGGCGGGATCGTTCGTCACGTTTTTCCTGATTTTTGAATAGATTCACACCGACCACGACAGCAACCGCGTCGTTGCAGAGGCAGTATGAGCTTTGCATCCTCAAGACCATGGAGGGATGCCCCCAGGCAAACTAGATTCGTATATGGTGGCGTGACAGGGACCATCGAGGGCAAAGGGCGAACGGTCACGCCCGGATTTTCACAATATTCCCTCGGGAGAAGACAGGCAAGTAGCAGGAGTAGCAGCATCAATCATCAGATATCACGTCAGGCGGAAACGTGCTCCTGTGGCCATCTCTGGGCAAGGAGGCAGCTGCTGACGAGTACATGTTCGGCTGCCAGTGCTGGAAATGTGGGGCACGGACCATGTCAAAGCAACAGATGCAGCAGCAGCAGCAAATATGACGTCCGGACTCGCTGTTGAAAGTTATTTTGAAAAAATGCAATGCGAAAAGAGTAGATATAGAGCACGAGTACATACATATTACAAGGCTTCCCTTCGGAGTCGTTATAGGATGAAATTGCACAAATGCAATTTGTTTATTTATAGTTGGATTTGATCTATTCCGCCAAATGCGGTTATTTTATGTATGCTGCAATTGGGGTAATAGCCCAAACCCAACTATAATGTAAATGAACACATTTTTTTGGCGTAAGAAATGCTCGAATAATGTATTATATCGGACAGACATTATACGTCTAAGCGGGTGACGCAAGAATAAGTAATATTTAGTGCGGGGAAACGGTGGAGTAGTGCATGGTAATTATGAGGGACCACTACTCTGTAGAGAGAAATGGTAGTCAAAGGTGAGCGAGCGTTGAAGAAATAGAAAGCAAAACAGAGCGCCTGGACAAGTACTTTCGTTTAGCGTGGACATGTGTATATTGTGGTTTTGGTACCCAGTACGATAGTAAGGCGTTTTCCAGTATAATACCACAGGTGCGAACTGAATACA
Source organism: Costaria costata (assembly GCA_036873775.1). NCBI lineage: Eukaryota > Phaeophyceae > Laminariales > Agaraceae > Costaria > Costaria costata. The sequence continues at coordinate 9,501 of JAYJME010005035.1, forward strand.
ACAACTGTGAGTGGTTGATACAGATTAATGTGAAGAGGAGAAGGACATACGGTAGCTGTGATTTCGACCAGCTGAGTAGTTGGTGTTGTTTGATGCATGAATTATGCATTATCTCTGTGTCGTAGTTGGTGACCACAGAACGTGCATATTTTATGCTGAAGAAGAGGCGTGGACACTGGGTGTATTAGAATACGACAGCTGTGAGTCCGACCGGCTGAGTGGTCAATAACATTTAAGGAGAAGCGTATAATAACATTATACGACTGCTGTGAGTTCGACCAGTTGAGTTGTACATAATGCCTGGTCTTTCGAATGCTGGCGTGCACATGTTGTGCCTGTCGTATCCAGTACGATGGCATAACATTGCGTTGTCTGGGTGGAAGATTGAACGAAATAAATCAGGGGTTTGTGGAGAGGTACTGATACATGCTAGAATGTAGTGTGGATAAGATCCAGCACTCATTAGTGGAGTGTGGATTATGTGTGGATACGATCCAGCACTCATTAGTGGAGTGTGCATAAGATCCTGCACTCACCATTAATAATAATTCCAGATTCATGAGCACTACAAAATGCGTTGTGGTTTTGGTTTGATATCCAGTACGGTGTTGTACAGCAGCACGAATACAACAGTTGTGAGTTCGACCGGTTGAGTGGTTGATAATTTTTAATATGAGGAACAGAACACAAAGCATGCACACGTGGCCATTCGGCTATTTCCCAAGGTCGGTCGAAGGCCGACCTACCTTCAGGGTACAACCCTGGTAGGCTATACCAATATCCGGTAAAGTTAACCGGCAATTTTGTAATATTGCTACCTTCCCGAAGGTCCAACATTAGGAAAAAACTGGAAAAAGGTCGTACATTGGCGGCGTTCTACCTTGGCGGGGGCGGGACATTGGCGGTAGACTACTATTGGCGGGG
>JAYJME010005036.1:0-10423 GCA_036873775.1 Costaria costata
TTTTGTCTTTTAATCCAAAAGCTATCCCACAATAAACCCCAATTTTGCTGCCCCCCCCCCCAAAAAAAAAAGCGAGTACGGTTCTAAACGGGTTAAGGCCGAAAGAGACCTTGACGCACCCGAAAAAAAAAAACAATAATCTACTATACTAAGTATATCTTCTTTGACCACCCGACATTCTAACGCGCTCGATCGCAACCGCAACCAAACGCCTTTCCAGCAAGCAGGTCTACAAGGGGCACCGCGGCAGCAACAGCAACGTCGCCGCCGGGAGGGGCGGTGTCTTCTTGTCTCCCGACATCTCCTCTACTACTCAGAAGTCTGGAAAAAAGAAAGAGGCAACCAGCAGCAGCAGCAGCAGCAGCAGCAGTAGTAGCCGATCGAACGCTCGCCACCCGGAACCTACTCCTGCTACTGTTGCTGCTATTGACCGCCGGAGGAGGAGGCCGCAATCGGCTGGAGCATTACCGACTACTACTGCTACTGCGGCAGCGGCAGCGGCAGCAACAGCGGTGACGAAAACGCGTCGAAGTTCTGCGCGAGAGACTCCCGCGCCATCGCCTACTCGCGGAGACGTCTTGCGGGGATGGAGGAGCGGTAGCGGTAGCGGTGGTGGTGGTGGTGGCGGTGGCGGTGGTGGTGGTGGTGGTGGTGGTGGTGGTGGTGGTGGTGTTGATGTTGGTGGCGGTGGCGGTGGGCGTGGGGCTGGTGGTATTTTTAGGGGTCGGTGTTAGTGTCAAAGTTGGTGTCGGTGTAGATGGTTTTGTTGGTGCGGGTTTGTTGTTGGGTTTGGTGTTGTTTTTGGTCGTGGTGGTGGTGGTGGTGGCGGGGGTGGGTGTAGGGGTAGTGATGGTGTTTTTGTAGGTTTAGGTGTTGGTGTCGATTTGGTGTGGATGGGGGTGGCGATGGTGTTGCATGGGCGTGGTGGTTGAAGTGGTGGTGGGGGGCATGGATGTGGTAGTGGTGTTGGTGTTGGTGGTGATGGTGTTGTCGGTACTGTCAGTGGTTTGCGGTGATGGTGGCGGTGGTCGTGGTTGCATCGTGTTTGATTTTGCGTTTGCGTTTTAGTTTGCTTTTTTTTTCATTTTGGTTCGCTGTCGATTTGTTTTTTACTGTTTTACCGTAAGCATGTCCGTAGAATAGGCTTTTACCCTGTGTGTTGAAGAGCTGTCAAAGGCACGCACAAATTTTGTTCCTTTTTCCGAGTGGTACTGCACCGTCTCTGCCAGGCCTTTGGCCCTTTGTCCTCTTTGGGCCATTTTTTTATTCGCATATGCTCCTCTGCTGTGGCACGCCTTCGCTTTTTCTCGTGGTCCCAGAGGAGGATCAGACCAGGAGCACAAGGACGACATCGGCAGCAGCGGCAGCAGCAGCAGCATCAACAATTTCCACGTGAGTTTTTATTTTTATTTTGTTAGGGCTCTGAGTTCGCTGAGCTTGGTGAAACCGTTTTTTTTTTTTTTGTGATTGGACGTGGATGTAAGCCTGTAAATGGACGTACTATTGTTGTCTTGTTGTCAACATAAATGTCGAACCACACACGCGCGCCAGTGCGATACAAGGATGCAGAACTGCGCAAACTCGAACCATGGCCTACCACGGGTCAGGGAGGTTTACGAAATCTCACGGGTCGGGTCGGGTCAGGTCGGGTCAGGTCGGGTCAGGTCAGGAGGGTTTCTAACCCTCACGGGCCGGGTCGGGTCTCGGTGACCCGATCCGATCCGACCCGACCCGACACGTGAGGTTAGACCCGACACGCGAGGTTTGGCCCGACACGCTAGGTTTGACCCGACACGCGGGGTTTGACCCTACACGCGGGGTTTGACCCTACACGCGGGGTTTTACCCGACACGCGAGGTTTGACCCGACACGCGAGGTTTGACCCGACACGCGAGGTTTGTCCCGACACACAACGTTTAACCCGACACGCGAGGTTTGACCCGACCCGTGAAAAACCCTGCAATATCCCGGCCGCGACTATACGTGGAAAAATGTAGTAGTGTACGGTATGTCGGACGTGTCCAAATCTTGGTCTTCCCTTTCCCTTTCCCTTTTTTTTTGTTTTCTGTCGTTTTTTTCTTTTTTTGCTTGCCTTTCAGTCGGCTAGCTACCTCAACGCTTCAGCCGGCGCCGTCGGGGCCAGCAAGGAGAGCGAGGACGGCCCGAGACTCGACAGCATGCGCAGCATGGACAGCGCTGCGGAACGTTCCAGGAGAAGCATCCTGGGAGCGGTCGGGGCGGTCAAGAAGGGGGTAGGGGCTGTGTGGGAGAAGGTGACGGCGGACCACCCGGAGCCACTGCCTGTAGACACGGTGAGGCGCTTTCGTTGTTGCTAATCTACCCGAGGCTAGGTATTATATGATATTTATGTACCTTCAAAAATATGCTTGCACATGTTTTGTTTTTTGGAACATTTTGTTGTTGTCGTTGTCGTTGTTGTTGTTGTTGTTGTAAGGGTTATAAGCTGTTTCTTACGGCATGTTGTTTTTATTTTTTGTTTTTATTATGGACAATTATTGATGGGTTCGACCAGGAAACGATTCCCGATGGGTCGAGCGCTTCTCGAAATGAGTCCACCCACCATAATCCCAGAGGAAGCCAGATAAAAAAAATCCGTTCTCCCACCGAAGCATTTTGAATTTTCAGGATTGGACCATTTTTCCCATTTCCAATATTATCCATCATATCTAATTTGAAGGTACTTCCCAGTTTGAAATGAGGGTACTTTTTGAGCAATTTGTACCTTGGAATTGTATTTGATGGGCATTATTGGAAATGGCACAGTCCCCAAGAAATGAAAAACACGGTTTTTGATGTTGGGTACCTCTGGTATGATATGATGGGTGGGCTTGTTTCGAGGACCGCGCAAGCCCATTCAATCGCTTTCCCGGTAATAAAAACAAAAAACATCGATGTTTGGCTGAGAAAAACAAATCGAACCGAAACAAACCGAACTGGCGCGATAAAAACAGCCGAGGGCTGTTTCTTATCCGGACCATATTTTTTTCGGTTCAACTTATCATTTTCTGAGGTTCGTGTACGTTTTTTTGCCCTTTAGACCGAGGAATTTATCCGACATGCACGTTTCGGAACGAGTCCAGAGGCTCTCCCAGGGGTACCACGCAGCTCAAATGTCCGCTTTGTCCAGAGGTGTAGTCCGAGGCTTCGGCCGCGGGGCATAATCCGGCGATAAATAATCTTAATCCTTTTACTACCGCAAGAAAGTATCCCACACTATTTCCAAGTAGTTTTGTCCCCAAAAACCGTTTCCGGCTCTAAAGGAGTTAAGGGGGCACCCGCAAAACACGCAATGCGCGCCAAGAAAACTGGAGAACTATTCGTAAAATAGCCCGAATCTTTTGCCGGCTCTCGTCGGGAGCATTCATAGCTTGAAGCAGCAAACGGCTACTTAGAGCGAGGACGGCGAATCATGGTGGGCATCCCACCCACAAGATAAGTCCGTGCACTCTGTCATGGCTGCTCGATCGATCGATCGATCGAACGTGAGCCAGAATCGCTTGGTTTGGGTGGTGTGCCTGCACTATATAAAAATCAGTCGCCTTGTTTGTGTGTTTGCTGGTTTGTTTTGTCTGATGTGGGTGCGGCAGGATTGCTGGCGGTACGCTGGGTTTAACCTTGTTCTCGTGGACCCAGACAGCGCCTGGTCGGTCAGCACTGCTAACAACCTGGGGGCGCTACACCTCCCTCGTGGGCTCTACGGTGTCGGCAACCTCAGTCTGGATACGCCCAATGCCAAGGTGTGCTGGTACCAACATGTTTTGGCATGGAAGGGCGGGGGTTTCTTTTGTGACTTCCCAAACACGAGCCGGACGAAGACATTTAAAGACGAGAGCCTCTGCTGTGCTATTATATATAGCCCATGGCTCTGTATTTAGAGCTAGCGGCGAGCGCTCCGATGTCGTGCAGCATTTTCCGGGGAGGTCGAGGCCGCCGAGCGGGGGCAGGTGCAGTTTTGATAGAGCGCTACCGGCATACGCTATACGCATATACATGGATATACGAAGTAGAAACTTATTGTTGTTTATGTTAGCAGTATATGTGGCGGCACGTTCTAGCACATGGCGTATACGGATATTGTAAACTTATAATTAGGAGCTTAGGTGATGCCCTCTGTCGGAAGACCAGCGCCCCCCCCTCCTTCCACAGCCAGAGTTCTGTTCTGCTTCGATCCCTACCCTGGTTGACCATGAAATGCCTCGGAGATGAGAGACAACACGAAACGAACTAATGTGATAGACGAGTAACTACCCAGCACAGGTGGACGAGAAACTACCCAGCACAGACATCCCTGCATCCCCGAGGGAAAAATACCCTCAAACACTGCCCACAATTCGTTTCGGTCAGCAGGAAAGAACATGCCTACTTTGTGTCCAGATATTTCACACCAGAGACTCCGCTGGTTTCTGTGCTCGTGTTTTTCCGTTTTGGCTGAGGGTACCCCGCTCATTGCGTGGTGCAAGAAGACAGCCATCCGCGGATTGAGTCAAACCGCAAACATCGCTGCGTGGCGTCCGCTATCGCGCTGCTCTCTCCTACCGCAGACGATCCACGGGAAGTCCCGCATGCAGCAAGTGCTGCTCAGGATGGCCACCGACCCTAAACTAGCGGAAGACGCGCTGGTGGACCTTCTGATGGACGTGCTCGCCGATGAAACCCCCTGCCCGCTCTCGAAGAAGGAGTCCTGTGAGTTAGCGGCCTTATCGCGGTTTTTGCGGAGGCTATCATGAACAGTAGGAATTGCGACACTTGGGAAGGCCGCCACGGGCTGTGTGTATGATTACTGCTGTTTGTGTCCCGTTCTACGCTTAGCCGGGCGCCTCAACTCCTCCGTTGCGGGCGCATGCTACGATAGAGGTTGCACTTTTTGGCTTTTTTGTTTCTGAACAACGGGGCTCCTTAACCCAAAATCGTCCGAATGCCACTCTTGTTTAGCCATGTTATTATTTTTAATGCCAACTACATGGGTTTTCTCATCGGGCTGCCCTTCCAATTTACTCAAAAACAGTTTTCGGGTGTGATATGGAGCTCGTAAAGTGAAGAGCCCCAGAAAAAAAAGGGTGCACCTCTATCGTAGCATTGTTCGGTATCCAAAAACTCAACCCAGAAACCCTCACCCCCTGTTTCTAAGACCTGCACAAGAAGGGTTCATAGGAAAGCCAAGTAACTTTCTTAATTCGTACAGAAGTCCTAGCTAGCCCTATGGCTTGGTTTATCACTGGTTTATTTAGGGTTGTGGTGTCTTTTTTCTCTTTTTGCCGCGTGCTTTGGTCGGAACTGCCCTTAGGTCTTGCCGGGTGGAGCAATTTTGGCGTCAGTGGAAGGTATGGACCTTCACTGTCGAACGATGGTCAACTGCTCGGGGTTAAGCGCGGTGGATCTAGCAGGAAGGGTGCAGGGGTGGACTCCATCCTCGTTGCCTCAGGCATTTTTCGCGAAAGGGAACTACTTCCGATATACAGGTACGTCTTGACTTTTTTTGCGACTTGAGAGGGAAGATGTGACGAAAAAATCTGAAAATATTAATGTTACGTTAGGGCTACACGCACCAGCCCCACCTGCTGGTTTTGGAGATAGTAGGTTGTTTTGTTTCCGACCTTCGTTTGCGAGGAGCTGCATGACGCGCGCGAGGAACATGCCCCTTCTCGTACCGAGCGTTCACGCTGTTGGAGTTAACATCATCAGATTATTTGTTTCGATGCGCTAAAACAAAAACAAAATTATTTTGAGAGAGAGATAATGAGTCACTCGCCGGAGCGACCTACGCGGTAGCACCAGCCCCGCCTACCGTAGCGCAAGTCTTAATAAACCTACTATAAATACAATAGTGTTAAGTGTTAGACTTGTTCGCGAGGCCGATGCCGGAATCGTCACTTTTGTTTTCGATTGTTTCCCGAAGGGGTTAAGTTAACCGTTGTTTACTGATGATGATCATGCTGATGATCATGATGATGAAAAAAAATACCTTGACCCGAAACGTAACCACCGTACCGTTCACGACGGTGTTCAACACACACCCTCGGGGCGGAATTTCAATACCGAATTTCTCGACAACCGGTAGAGTTTAAAGGCCAAGCGACGCATCTATGGAAATATCTCGACGAGACCTTCCGAAACCGGTCATTTTCGTTGTTTGTGCCCCCCTTAAGGCTGGTTCTGGCGGAATTCGGCATGGAAATTCCGTCCGAGGGTGTGTGTAACACACTGTCGAATACGGTAACCACAATTCCAGGTAGTTACTATGTCCTCTGTTGCGAGTACAAGTGTAAAGGAGTTAACACGTCAACACATACCAGTACCGCTCTGGGCGACTATATAAGGGACGTTGGATTATAAATATGAAGACCACAGGGTCATTACATTTCCGTCCAGAGTAGTACCTGGATATATAACAGGGGATGGTTTTGGCTGCCCCCTCCTCCCCCGCCGGATGATCATCGCCTTACCGCAGTACCTATTGATGCATCTTGCTGCTTGGTGCCCGTTCAGGTCCGTGCCCGTTCCGACGTCTGGTTTACCCACTGCCCGAGCCGAATCAAGCCGGGCTTGGCGTGCACGCAACCATAGACCTCGCCGGACAGGTGCGGTACTCTAGTCTGTTGGTATTGTATTGCTACCCGCGAATTTCGGTAGCTGTCTGTAGTGCATACCAGGTACCTGCTACGTAATAATATGGGGGTGGTGCTCGCTACTTAGGAACTCGCGCTTGTGGATGCTTGCAACGGTGTACGCTGGCGCATCTCGTACTCGAGAGCACCCAACTCTTGTGTACCGTCCGCCTAGATTATTGGCCCAGGTGTGAGTCATTGCTGTCTTGCGTTGCAGTTCGTTTCTGTAGGCCTTGTTGGCGGAACCTGCATGATATTTTCGGCCGAATACCGGTTCACGAGGCGTGCCTTAGCCCCTTCAGAACTGCATCCACATTTTTGGCAGTTTTGGGGACAAAAAACTTGGAATTAGTGAGGGATAACATTTTTGCATCAGTAAATAGGGTTAAAACCGAACATAAAAACCGAAAATATCGCTTTCCAACTGCGTCTACCGCGTGGCAGGTGAAATTTGGACCGGACGTGGAATGGGTTTCGAGACCGACCAATCAGGCCGGGGGATTCGATGCAGACGGGTTCGACTTCAGGGTCGACCCAGCCCGATCGGGGGACTTCGCGGCAGCCATCCGCAGGCGAGAGCAGAGGTGTTTTCGCGTTGCTCGCACCGGTGTACGTGTGTGTGTCGAAGTGGTAAAGTTACACACATCAAACAGATCGCGATCTAGATCATCTCAGATATTCTAGATAATCTAGATCATCTAGATAATCTCAGATCATCTAGATCATCCAGATCAGGGAGGGATCTGTCTGCCCTGAACGACACAGATCACGAACGGGGATATGATCTGTCCGATGTGTACAGCTACATTTGCACTGCTGTTATCTTTTCGGTTCCCTTCACCGGCCGTGGCAAGCCATCTGATACGCATCAAGGGCCCAGCCCAGGGACCTGTGCGCGGTAACTTTTGGCACCAATTGCACCCACCAAAAAGCTTCTATTTTTGCATATTTCTAGGTCTAGTTTGCCCCGAACTGAAAAATAGGGACCCCTTTCGAGCCGACTGAAGCCGGGCTTTACGACCGAGGTTCTACGACCGATCGCCAACCGAGATTCGTACACATGGTTCTCCAAATTCTCGAAATCAACCAACGCACACACAAGTCGACGGCAGTTACAAAGAAGCTGCTCCACTATTAATACTTCCCAGCTTCCCAGCGACATCTAAACAAATTCCTGTGATTCGCGTTGTTGCAATGTTGTCACATGTTTATGCCAAATTTATTTTTTTCTTTCTGTGAGTCACAGCACAATGCCTCTCCCTGCAATTTATTGCGGAAAGCACTACGGTGGGCACCCGGAGTCAAGAGCGCCCAAGATAAAGTAAATTTGGGACTTAAGAGCGATCACATCGGCTTGTCCCGCCTACACTAAAAAACATACTGGTGTATATTGTCGTCCTTTTGCACTTGGTAGATCCTGCTTTTCTGGACCCTCTTCCTCTTCCCCCTGGCCCGTTCCTCGCCCGTCACGACCCTCGCCGTCCTCAGCGCCCCCCCCCTCGCCAGCCGCGGGGTCGTCGGCGTGATCCAGTATGCAACACACGAAACTGGGCCAGCAATGTGTAGCTAAGAGCGCTTGTTTTGGCTTGTCAAAAATGGGGTTGCGAGCATCCACCGTGCGGCTATCGTGCCGTTTGCACCGGGCGGAACGCGGTCGTTCCCTCCGTTTCCCTCTCTTGTAGAACTCCCCGTCAAGTTGAGGACTGCACAAGAATAAACCTTGCTTGGCCCAGCTTCGATAATTGACAATATACATTTTTCTTTAAATCCTAACGCTGACCTTAGCCGTAATGCCGACCGCCTGAGAATTTTCTCGAACCCCTTCGCCGTAATGCCGACCGCCTGAGAGTTTTCTCGAATGCCTTAGCCCTAATGCCAACCGCCTAGAATTGTCACGAACCCCTTAGCCCTATTGCGGACCGTCTGGGAACTGTCTCGAACATTTCGCCCCAATGCCGACCGCCTGGGTATTTTCTCGGAAATGGAAGATGCAATGAGGAGTTTCCGTTGTGTGTACGATAAGTTATTGTGTCCAGAAATCCCACCGCACTGTTTTGTTTTTCTTCCATTTTGGCCTTGGGCGGGAATCAAGGTCGTTTTCTCTTTTTGTCATGTACCCCTGGATACATGCCTATCGTTGGGCACCACAGTAGGTTCTCACTACTATGTCCCACCATAACAATAGCTCTCCTGAAAGGCGATGACCCCTCCCCTCCCCCCACCCCCTGTGGTCTCACTCATTTCCGCCCTCGCATCGCTTCGCCTTGACGCCTGCCGTGCAGGTACTGGCCTGGGGTCGATGAGAGCAAGCTCGTCCCGGACTATAGCGGGATCCGGCCGAAACTCACGGGGCCGGACGGCGCTCCGATCGCGGGCGCGGTCGAAAAAGACGGTGTCGAGGCCGTACGTGAGACGGGCAGGTTTGTCGGTGCGGCGGATTTTGCGATCCAAGGTCCGGCTGTCCACGGCGTGCCTGGTCTGGTGAACTTGATGGGGATAGAGTCGCCGGGGTTGACGGCCTCGCTTGCGATAGGGGAACACGTGGCGGAGTTGTCAGAGGGCGAGGCGTTAGTGTAACGGCTAGGCTTGTATCCACTCTTTGTGCTGGCATAGCATTCAGCATAATTGGGCTGTTTTGGAGTGAAAATAGCATAATTGCACTATTTTCGGATAACAACAGGCATAGCTGGGCGAAAAGTAGGAACACATAAATCGCACCGTAACAGAAAAACACATAGGCTTTCCCAGATCATCGATTTCCGCTTGATGATCTAAACCTTTCAGGTCAGATCTATTCCTGATCTGTAAGATCTAGGTCATGTTGTCGGCTGGGACCCGTATAATCTGCATGGTCTAAGACATGTTTACCATGTTTACTGGATGGGATCGGTACTGTACAGATCCCGCACAACATCTTGTAACCGCAGGTTGTAATCTATGATATCTAGATCGTGATCTGCCGTCGTGGGCATGTTTTAGATAACCAGAGCAGAATGGAGATACGCCTAGTAACGACGCCCCGCGTGCGTAAGGGCGCCTTCTCGAATCTCATCATTTGCAAAAGCTGTGTGTGATACTTCGACCGCTCGTGCTACGGGGTGTATGACCTCACGAAGGACATAGGATACACACCTGGTAGGTCTGTGTTTGCCTGGATAACTTGAGCTGTTTACTGCTTCCGCCGCACGCTAAGATCCATACATGGTTGTTTGGATTGGCGCGCAGGACTGCTGCAGTAGTATTGGCTAGACGGCTTCTTGTAGAAAGGCAGCGGAAGCAGCGACGACGCGATATTATATTATATTGAACTACGTTATGTAGCGATATGCATCGGGCCGACCGACTGAAAGCAAGAAACCAAAATACAACACAGCAGTCAGCGTATATACGTGTCGAGCATATAACACCGTATATGGCAGTGTACAATACACCTCCTCAAATTAATTTCAGAGGCCGATTTTCTCGAAAACCAGGAAGACCAGCCTTAACCCCCTTAGAGCCATAAACGTTTTTCGAGGACAAACCTACTTGGAAATAGCGTGGGAATTGTTTTTGAGGTAGTAAAAGGGTTAAGGGGAGCTCAAACAATGAAGATGGTGGCGTTTGGAAGATGTCGTCGAAATATTTCCACAGACGCGTCACTCGAGGTTTAAACTGTTCCGGTCGTACCAGTCGTCGAGAAAGTCGGCATTCAATGGCATTCGTCCACACCTCGGACAGATCATGATCTAGATCATCTAGACACTAACCTGCCGTTCTATGATGCTGTGCAGGATCTGTACCGTACAGATCCAACC
>JAYJME010005037.1:0-10422 GCA_036873775.1 Costaria costata
ACTATCAGTAAGTATAATAGTACGCAATCAACCCAGCAAGTAATTGTTTATACATTCATTCATAGGGCAGTTCCCTGGGTTTACCCGTAGGGTTATCTATATCGGAAATTCGAAACCTGTCTGTCTGTCTGTCTGTCTGTCTATCTGTCTGTCTGTCCGATGACACTAAGAAGCTCCGAACGACGAGAATTCGCCCCCCAAATGAGTATTAATATGAAATATGATAGCACAACAAGTGCTCAGCATCTTGCACCTCATGTATATTACGTATCATATGTGATACAATGCATGCGTATCGTACGGATGGAACACTATTATGATACTGCTGCTGTGTGTTTGGCGGTTGTGTGTTCATCGTATAATATAACATCATAAATTGTACCAGGTATTATGAAGTACACACGGATCGTTGTTTTGCGAGTGAGAGTGCTGTTGCCCCCCCCCACCCCCCCCCCCCCCCCGCTCCCCTCACATCGTCAGTAGTAGCAATCAACCCAGCAAGTAAATAGCACTTAATTAGTATAGAGCAGTAAGTATTTAAGTACTTGGTACCGTTTGTTTGATATCATCAAAAGGATGCGCATATCGTACGGATCAAACACTAGAATTAGCTTTTATGCCCTCCAACCCCCGGACGCTGTCATCCATATGCAAGAAAAGTAGGCAGAAGATGCCGAAGTCTGCATCATGCGGTTCTTAGAAGGATGCATGCTCACCCTGCATGGGACTCACCGAACGCCTCACGGCGCCTCGCGCTTGGTGCGAGCAATGTCTGCCTGGTTGGTGACAACCCGACGTGCTCCGTCCCGGTATTGTAGGGATGCGAGGGCCCATGGTCACACGAGGTATGTGGTCATACGACTGCGGCCATGCACGATTTTGAGTACCACCCCCCACCCCCACCCCCGCCGGTATTGTAGGGATGTATTGGAATGGATCGTGTCGAGGCTCTTTTTGTGTGAAGAGAGATGGCAGAGGTGGCACCGAAGTGTCTGTAAAGATCACTTGTGTAGAAGAAGAAAATACATTGTTTGGATTGGCGCTTATGTGGCCATAAGAAAAGAAGAGAAGAAGAAGGCAGGAGTAGAAGGAGAACAACAAGAGAGAGAAGTAGAGTGATCGAGGTGGGTGTGACCGTCACCTGATCATTCCGGAGCAATGCCCATGCTACGGGCAGATGTACTCTACGGGTTGTCGTACTGGCTGACAGCCCGCCAATGTTCCCTACATCGTTATATGCAACGTCCCCGTAACGTTCTATGTAACTTTTCTTGATACTTCTGATGATACGCTAGTTATAACTTGAATATACCATATACCAACGGGAAGTAACAAACCTAGTTTCCCCGCATATCGTATTTATCCGCATCTAGACTAAGATCCTTACTGGAGTGTACTCAGGGTAGTGAATACGAATCAACTAGATACTAGTGATAGTGGACTGCAGAATCTAGAATCCAATACGCCCCCTTGATGAGAAGTCGGTAGCCAGAGGAACCTGACACTAAAAAAATAAACACAAATGGTACGCCATATTGTGTCCTGTGCATGAACAGCGGCAATATGGATATAACCATGTTACTCAGAAAATCAAAATACAAATGGATAACCACACATTCAGACCCGTGTATCAACGGCGGCAATATGGGTGTAACCATGCTATTATACGCAAATAATCAAAAGACGAATGGAACAACATATTCAGACCTGTTATATGAACAGCTGTAATATGGGTGAAATCAGAAGCGCAAACCAGTCTGCCGGGTGTTCAACGCGCGTCCTGAACTGATACCTAGAGCTACATGAAACCTAAGAATATACAAAACTGTGGAAGCTGGTCCAGTACTGCAGTTTTGTGTGTGTAAGTTCGTACTCCGAAGGAATTTACGAAATTCAATGAATGCCGATAGTAAAGCAATAGACCATGAGGATAGTCGTATCACAAAAAAGACTACTCGTGATGCTGTTTTGTTCGGCGAAATTCTTTCAATACAGATAGTACAGCAATAGACTATGAGGATAGTCGTATCACAAAATATTATACTCGCGATTCTGTTTTGTTGATCGGCGAGTTATATCCTAGAAAAAGAAAGCGGAAGAAAGCATCTGCTGTACGTTTACCGCGCCCCCTCAATGTGGTCCAAGAACAGACGAGAAATCGAAGAAAATTCGACTAGAAACTGTGGATGTTTTTAACGAGGTAAGTCCAGCGCTACACTGAAATGTGCATGTTATCACATTCAGTTTGTGAGTTTGCATTTATGATACATACTCGAAGAGAGCTATAGAGCAGAGCCAAAAATACTAAAACTCAAAATAACATGTACTGGTAGACGTAAGTCAGTACACAGCAAAACGTGTACGAGCCAGTCAGTCGTATAACATGAGTTTGAATCACATCCTAGTACTCTTACTTTTAATACTCATACTGTACGAATTAATGTGACAGTATCAACGTATCAACGAATAACACTAAAATACCGGTACGCTGTAAGAAACATTACCCCCCGACAAAGCAATAAGAAAAGCGAAAAGCGTCTATGCTTCCCTGGTCAGTTGCTGCGTTGTAGTTGCGGTTGCTGCTCGTGAATAACTTGTAGTCGAAGAAGATGAGCGGAAGAACGATGCAGTATTACGAGTAGTAGATACTGGTATAAGATTGTGAAGGGAGTGCTGCTGCTGATGCTGCTGATGATGATGATGACGATGATGATCGTGTAGACCTCATGATGATGGTAGTGAAGGTGTCCGACGGTTCGGCTCGAGCAGTCGAGATGCCACTGTGTTGCCGTGAGGTGTCCTTATCCCATCCAGATTGATCTGATGTCTTACCGCTAATCTGCGGCGCAATTCTTTAAAGTTTCATCCCCTGAGAGAAGATTGCAACAAAATAGTTATGGAATTCCCAAATGGACCAATCTTCCCAATTTTCCCGAGAGTTGAAGGCAAAGCCTTTTTGATGTACTCGTGTAGGCTCGCGAAGTAATTAGCCTGTCCATATCGTAGTGAATCGGCTGGCTAGCATGCCCATGGTGAAGGAGTTGGTGCTGGTTTTTCTGAGCTGGCTGCTGGTGAACATGCACATGGCAATGGGTGCTTCCCTGGTCCTGAGATCTAGTCTTGAAAATTATGGTGAGATTGTTTGCTGCGATGCTGTGTGTCTTGTGTGAAGCTTGCGTCCAATTAAGCCCATGTTGAACGTGGCTGATGTATGATGACCGTAGTCCTTCACTGCTGTAGTAGCCGTGGGTGCTGTGGTTGCAGATGATGTTACGACGAACCCAAGAAGAAAGCTGCTGCTGTTGTTGCAGGTAGATGTAGCTGTTGTCGCTGTTGTAGAACACGAAGAAGCTGTATTCATCGTAGGAGTAGAACACGAAGAAGCTGTATGCATCGTAGGAGTAGAACACGAAGAAGCTGTATGCATCAAGGAGTAGAACACGAAGAAGCTGTATAATAGCGATGCTGTAGGTCGCGCATGTGCTGCTGTTGTACGAGAAGTTGCTCTGATGAGAGCTGATGAAGCTGATGTTGTCCATGGTGGTGCTGGCTCGAGAACTGCTGTTGACGTTGCGTTGGCTTCGTTGACCCAGGTGAGCTTGACGGTGAATGCCGTGTGCTTTAACCCCCGCAAAACCGTATACGCTCTGTTGTCGTGTTGGTTTGTTTTGGTGCAAGTTACAGCAAGGCTTCTTGTCTGCAAGGAAGGCTAATTCGTCATCGATCATTGCGTACAAAGCAATTGTAAAGGCAGTGCCATCAGGTCGCAACTACGCTGTACAAACGTTTAACGCCCCTTCGCATTGAGCGAAGGCCCGTAATTACGCTTGCTATTGAGCATTGAGAGTACAGTTTCTTCGGAGTCTGACACTTGCTTCAAGTTTTGCATGCTTGAGAGCAGTTGCTGTGAAGAAAAGAAAATACTCCTCGTTTCTCCGGTGAGTTTGACACTACTTTCGATCGTAAGAGCGTGGAAACAGTTGCTGAAGGTGAATGCCGTGTCTAGGCATGAAGACCGCTTGCCCCGCATGGGCAAGAGGTAATTCCTCCGAAGCTACGCTGAGTAGCCAATTCGTCCACGACCTTTGCTGCACGTTACAGCTGTTTGATTTCTCGTCTTATTACTTACAATTGTACAAGGACAAATATACTTTACGTACTTCGTACTATCTGATAGCTTGAAGAAACGGTTTTAATAACGACCTCGCGCGCATGAATAGCGTGAGACCGGCTCGAAACTAACTTTAGTTATGATGGCGTAGAAGCAGTGGTCTTGTAACGTTCTTCGTGCTTTACAGCTTGGAAGTAGTGTGGAAACTAGCTTCGCGTGTGATGAGCAGAGATATTAGTTGTGCGACGTGGTTCGCGCTTACAGCTTCAAAGTATGTTAGCATCGAAAACAAAGATTTGCATGCGATGTCACAAAAGTAGTCGTGCGGTCTTATTTTTGCGCTTACGGCTTGAAACCAATGTCGAACGTAAGAGTACGAGCTTCGCGCATAGCAGCGTGAAACTGGACTCATTACTCGTACATGCTACCCGAGTGAATGCGTGACAGCAGTCTCCTTACTTGCTTCGCGCGTAGAGCGTGAGGGCAGTCTCCTAATCTGCTTCGCGCGTAGAGCGTGACAGCAGTCTCTTATATTTAATATCCCTGATGTTCTTGACGTCGATGTGTTGCCTCGATGTCGAGGCTGATCTTGATTTTTGAAGAAAATTGCTCCGCAACTGTAGAAAGCGCAGACCGTTCTTCGAACTGCTTGGAAGAGCGTGACGAACTCAGCGGGACGCCGTTGCTTGGTGTCAATCGATGTGTACCGGTAGATCAAACTGCGAGGCTCATAACCTTATGGAATGGATCGTGTCGAGGGGCTCTGTCTCTGTGAAGAGAGATGGCAGAGGTAGCACCGAAGTGTCTGTGAAGAATACTTGTGAAGAAGAAGAAAATACATCGTTTGGAAAAGGCACTTATGTTGCCATAAGAAAAGAAGAAAAGAAGAAGGCAGGAGTAGAAGGAGAAAATAAGAGAGGGAAGTAGAGTGATCGAGGTGGGCGTGGCCGTCACCTGATCATCACGGAACAATGCCCATGCTACGGGCAGATGTACCCTACGGGTTGTCGTTCTGGCCGACAGCAGTGCGTCAATGTTCCCTGTACCGTTTTTATGCAACGTTCCCGTAATGTTCTATGTAACGTTCGTTGATACTTATGGTGATAAGCTAGTTATAACCTGAATGCACAATATACCGACGGAAAGTAGCAAACCTTGTTTCCCCGCATATTGTATTTATCCGCATCTAGACTAAGATTCTTAGCGTAGTGTACTCAGGGTAGTGACTACGAATCAATTAGATACTAGTGATAGTGAACTGCAGAGTCCATATTCCAATATCTCCTTCAGGCTTACCTACCGAGCACGTCTCGCGTTGCCCCTCACTTGTAGTTTTCCTCGCAGAAGCTTTTGTTGTAATAGCATTGATCCTTCGAGGCGGATTAAAGGCGGTCTGAAAGGAAGGGGGACCAGAGAGGACTCCTCAATGACTCGTCCCCTGATTTCCCTATACGCAAATGCCATCCACTTTCTGCGCAACCCTTTTTTCCACTACTTCCAAATCCTGGAACCAAGGCCTCTTCAGGGCAATACCATAACACTAGTCCACCCTGATGAGCCGTATATGCAGAAATATGGAGGATTCTTGGAAACACCGATTCCACAAACTAGGACATGAATCAAAGATGCGGCTCCTCACAACCCACTCCCAAACCACTACCCTGTGAGGCTACGAAGCCTCAGGAAAAATGCCGAAACAGACAATGAGGGGGATCCCGGCCGCAATGGCGGAATCCTAGAAAGCAGAAAAAACAAAAGCACACACACACAAAAAAGAAAACCGACGTCTCCAGCAAGGGGAGGCGGAGATGCAAGTAAAACAGGAGAACACGAGCTACCCCGACGTCCCAAGCGAGGGAGGCGGAAAGAAGCAAACGCACAGAAAAACAGGCCTACGTCGCGGCACAAGCGCGAAATCCCCAGACCGTCCCCAGCTCCGAGCGGGGGTCGACGGGACGAAAACTATACACACATAGAAAAACGCGTGTGGCTTGTGATATACGGGCGAAAACGCGGAGGTTGATCACGAGGTTGTCAAAAATCCTGGTCGCAAAACCCGGAGCGGTCGCAAAACACACTATTAATACCTGCACACTGCAAATGACATGCATGGAAAAATGTCGTCCGAACCATAGTGGACATCGCTCGCTACCCGGCGTGAACGACGTCAAATCCGGCCGGGGAACGGAATTCTCCGGGCTTCAGCCAAGGAGTATCAAAAACGGAAATAATGAAAGTTGTTCCGAATCAGCTGTCTAAAACCACTATGAATTTTGACCCCGGAGTGGCCACACGAAAAACGTCATCGGTTGACCCCGGAGTGGGCATACTAACAACAGCATGATGACCATCAGTCCCAAGTTTGTTCGGGCCTAACAAAATGACGATTCCTCGAGAATTATGTATTTACTCCGGCTACTGCGCATGGAATCGCAAACGGAGTCTTCCTCGGCCATCTGTGGGATGTCCTGATGTGGCTGCCGAGCTCACGTAGGACCGACAGGCTTCGCCAGGCAGCACCGCACGGCGGGGTTGTCTGTATGTCCCGCAGAAAAGCCACAGAATCGCGAGCACGCCTTACTGTACCTTGCATTTTTGCTTCTCCTATCCCGAAATGGTGTGGATTTTTGGCCAAGGCCCTTCCTTTTGGCCCCTCGTAGGTGCTCACGAAGCGTCGTCTCAGCTGTTCGTCCACAGGATGATCGCAGCCTTGCAACTTTTACTGCCTCCGAGCCGACGAAATGTAGATTTCGAATATGAAACACAAAAAGGGCTTCCCAGAACGTTACGCTTGCCGACATCATAGGGGTGCAGGGGGGTGCAAATCAACGCAATGGGTGCTCGCCGCAGCAGCTCGCAGCGCATTGTTGTCTGTGCATAGAGTATGACTTTTCCGCGCGCAGTTTATGTTTTCTTTACAGCAGTCCTTCGCTTGTCGTATATACTCGCCGATGTCTGCAAGTGGTGACGAGGATAGTAGTCAGCGTGACGCCCAGCGAATACTGTGGTAAGAGGAAAGCCGCCGAGACTTGACAGATGGAGCCTATCGCAGAATTTACGGCATAAGACGCGCGCCGGAATGTTTGTTCCTGATGTCGTGCTGACGCACTCGGTGCAGGCTTCGGGTGGGGAATCAGGTCTTCTATGCTCTCAACGTCTTGCGTACTCAACAGAACACTTAAGCTGCTTGTGCGACTGATTCACCCTTGTCTTGTTGCGCGCTGATGTTGTGCTGCGCCTTGCAGTCTGTATTGGTATATGAACCAAAAACGCACATATCGTAACTACAGTGTCTGCCTGTTACGAAGCACACGATATCGTTACTCGGGCTGACTCTGCTTCCCTTCAAAATAACTACATATCCTTATTATGTATCATTCATCAAATAATGCATGCCCACGCCCAACGTTTGTACACCTCCCGAGGTCCATGGATGTTAAACCTTCTTCCCCTTAATAATGAGACTATTTAATCCCCAATAGGTTACACAAAACACGTAGTACGCGCGATCGAAGTATCCCTCGCAGCTTGCAAAGTTGAGATTCGACGAAATCCTCGATCTCACAGCTGACGTTCTTTCTTTTATAATAATGCAAAAGCCCATCTGTACATATTTCTATAGTTTGACCTCGTATGTGCATTCGGGTATCAACCAAGGCCAACAGAATTACGCCTTGCGTATCTTGCGACCGTCATCATGTCTTCTCTTCTTTCGTCGTTCACGTCACCTTAGCTTGCTCTCCACGTCGGTGTCTTTTCTTCGCTCGCTTTTCACTGCGTATCATTCATTGTTGTTGTTGTTGTTGCCGTGGTGTTTCAACTTGCGCGTCACATCTTTTTTTTCTCTTAAACATGTTTCTATTTTGCTCCAGTTCCCTTGAATCGATCCCAACACTACGCACATACCTCCTGCTTTGCGTTAAAAAACAAAAACGGGCCCGGAGACGAGCAACGCGGATGTTACTCATCCGTTTGCGTTAGCCCAATAGTATACAAAACAATTTGAAAACCAGAAATCCCAAAAAGGGAAGAGAAAATTTGAACGATACATGATCGAGTGCAGCAGCAGTGGAGTGGATGTCAGAAAACCATGGTTGGCCGGGATACATTTCCGCCGCTAGAGCCAGCACTAGGCGCTTAACAAGAAAACGTGGCCATGTCACGGCCTTCCACTGTTCATGGGGGTCAGTATGATACCAAATATGCATCATTCGAGTTGATAATGCAAGCGGCATTCGTGGGGGGGAGGATTGCGGGTTTTTAAGCTTGAACCACCAGCTCGTAGCAATCGTCGCGCTCCTTCTCGCAGCAATCACGCGCTGTTGCAGAAATCGCGTGCTATTCATTGCCGACGGGCAACCACTGGCGTCACTACTACTTTTTGGAAATTATTTTGTTGTCCAATAAGAATTTCCTGTGGTAAAGTCGAGAGCCAAGCATATTGGAGTCATCTATCTATTGTTATGGTACTGCTTTGTTAGAAGGTAATCACGCAGTAATTACCCACGGGATCGTGTTCGTACTACTTGGGAGGCATGCTTGGATAGGGAAACAGGGGTTTACAGGGGCGAGGCAACAAGCCCCTTTCTTAGTCTCATCGTGACGGAACGGAATAAAAGTTATCTTCTTCTATCTCTCTGAACAATCAACACGCATGAGTGGCAACGCGACGCGCTCGTAGGCAAACCTGCAGGGGAAACCTCGGGTCCCCACCTTGATCTTAATAATTGGCGTTGTCGACTTGTGACTTACCGCTGCGAATCGCAAATTGGGGTGCCGTTAGGCACACCAAAAGATTGCAACATCGCGTAACCAGCCCCCATGTCCGCGTGGTCAAAATTGTCGCTCAGCAGGCGCAGCAGGACAATGAACACGTCTGGCCCGGTGGCTGCGTCGGTCAAGGCTCGCGTAACCTGCGCGAAAAAATCATCCACCAAGGAAGTGAGGGCGAAGGTAGTAGGCTTGTCAGGGGTGATCGCGCGCGTGAACGATTTCTTGAGGGGTCGCTCCCACCCTGGGACCCAGGTGGGGCTGCTTACACCCTCGGGGCAGCGGTCGTCGCAGAGTGTGAGAATGTCAGACAAGGAAGCTTTAACCGAGCGCGTGAGTTGGAGTGCGGTGTCCGCGGGGTTGACCGAGGAAGAAAAAGGCAACGAAGAAATGCGATCGACGTTCTTGACGGGCAACTTGTTGTACTCTCGGCGCACGGTAGCGTCGTGTGCGGCAGCGGCAGCCTCGGCAGCGGCTTCTACTGCACCAGTGCGAACGTGAGCTACGGTGGATGAAACAGGCTTCGCGCGGTCGTCGGTCACCATGAGGCGACTAAGAAGATCGGTCGAGGAAGCCACATCAACCATAGAGGGTACCACTTGCCTTTTTCCGCAGACCAGCCTTATAACATCGACACGATCCATTCCATCAGGATTCCATAATACTGTACCTTCAGCGATACGTTTTCATCCCCCCTCCCCTCCTCGCTGAGTACGTGGCGGTAGGTTTTTTTTTTCGTGTTTACAAATGGCTCTCTCGCCCCCCGCCTTGCTGGTGGTGCGACGGTGGCGGCTTTCTTTGACGTTTTTCCTGCCCCTTACGGATAGGCCTCCTTTCAATCCTGCTTTTCTTGGCGTCCCTTTTCGGTTTCTTCGTAGCCTCGCCGTTTAGAGGAGGTGTGGGAGTGGGTTTTGAGGAGCCGTATCTTCGACTCGTGTTCTATTAATGGTTCGTGGAGACGGGTTCCCCCAAGTTCCCATATCTCTGCGCATACGGCTACGGCTCATCAGAGTGGGCTAGTGTTATGGTACTGCTTTGGTAGGGGGGCATAATTAGTAGTTACCTACGGGATCGTATTCGTATTACTGTAGTTGGAAGGCATGACTGGATAGGAAAACAGGGATGCACAGGGGCGAAGCAACGAGCCACTTCAGCAGCTGCTGTGCCCCTCTCAGTCTTTCGTCACGACCTGAAATGGAAATAATGCTGCTTCTTGAGCAATCAACACACACACACGTGCGCGTACCTAGCAACAACGCGAACCTATAGGTCAACCTGGCAGGGAATACCTCGGGTCCCCACCCTCTGTTATCCTCACAATAATAACAGTTAGAGACGGGAGACAGGAGGTGCTCCAAGCAGGAGTGGGAGTTGGTCCAGGAGTAGACAATATCATTAATTACTTTCGGGGGGAATGGGGGGGAAACACGAAGAAAACACTGCACAGCGGTAGGTACTGGGAATACTACCAGACTGAGTATGTCAGGGTTTGATATTGCTCACACTGCGAGTATACGAAGTATACTGGTACACTCGAAGTA
>JAYJME010005038.1:0-10422 GCA_036873775.1 Costaria costata
TCAGCACGGACAATGGGTGCGCTGGATGTCGACGAGTAGAAGAACGGTTTAATGTGAAGAACACACACACACACCCCAGGGCCCGTGTGTGTGTTCTCTTCTGTTATGATGGTGTGGCGTTGTCAGTTTTTAAGAAATAGAGTAGTGCAATTGCCACGGGATATGGCGGTGTCGCGGGTATTAGTGCTTGGGCTAATAATTTGCTGTGGTAGGATGAAGGGCCGTCGCTTGGTTGTCGCCGCTGGATTGTTGCCACAAACCGCATCTGCTGCAAGGGAAGGGCATTGGTGTGAAGGCACACCACGCTGGCAAAAGGGCCGGCGTGAAGAGCGAGTCATGCCAGCTACTGCACCGAGGCGATATAGTGCGAAGGAGGCATCAACAAATGGTCGAGGTGGCACCCTAGCCTTCCCCAACAAACGACCTCCGCCGGGTCGGTAAAATAACCGGACGTGCTCCGGTCACGGCATTGTAGGGATGCGAGGACCTATCGCCAAATATGCGACTACGGCCTTGCATGACAATTGAGTACACCCCCCTCTCCCTAACGGGGGGAGTGCCTGCTTGTAACAGGAACATAGTAAGCTTAAATATGATGCGCTATGTAGCTATCCGCGGGCGTTGTTGGGGTGTTCATGGATTGTACAGGGTGTGTGTACAATGACAGGGTGTGTACCATGAGGAACACATGATGCAGGACGAGCCGGCTCGGCGAGGAGCACCATTATCCTTTTGACTATTAATATTGAGGCGGGCGAGCGCGATTCTTTTTTTCTTGTTTTTTTTTGTAGGGAAAAGAAGGCTCTTCACAACGGGTCATACTGGTAGAGACGTAGTTTGCTTTGCGACATGGTGTCAAATCCGAGAGTCGAGGTCGGGTTTCCACATTGAGCCGTTATTTCTGTCTCCTTGCTTTATGTTTTACGGTGTATTCTCTATGTCTCGTGTAGTGTGTCACCGCACTTGTGTCTCTCTTCGTAGGTGAACCAGCACGGAAGCTGTATGTGCTGGATGCTGGACGTCGATGGGTAAAAATAAGGATTTGATGTGAAGAACGCACACACACATCGACACCCGGTGCACCCAAGCTTAGAGCTGTGAACGTTTTTTGGGGACAAAACTACTTGGAAATAGTGTGGGATAATTTTTGGGGTAGTTAAAATGGTTTAAGTCACCAACTAGTTATTAGTCGGACTAACATTTGGTCGTTTCCCTGAGGTGCCGACTATTCGACTTACTGGGTTTCAATACTTGTAGGAAGGATTGTTGAATCCGGGGATACATTTGCATTTTTTGGCGTGCAAGTCGGCTGGCCACAGGCCGGCGAAGCCAGCCGAATTACGGACTAAAATCAGTTAGTTGGTTCGTGGCACCCACCGACTACGTTGTTACTAGTGGTGATATCCTGCTCTACGTATTCTATTATTTTTGTGATATTATTTTAATATTATACCAGGTGCCAGGTATGGTATATTTTAATCAATATGCGCTTCCGTCGGTAACCGTTGATTTTGCAGTAGCAGTAGCTCCCGGTGTGTATCAGACCGCACTCATGCGCCCATGCAGTGATATGGTATGCATTATACTGCATACCAGGTACCAGGAATATGATACGCTGACGGTGTCTGGCCGGCACCCGTGGCGATTGGCTATTGGTATACCAGGTATACGAGGTATGCTGTAATGGTATATCCTTCGTAGGTTTCCCCCCATGCGAACACCATCTATCTGCGTTTAGGTTGTGTGTGTGCTGTGTGCTGTCTTCAAGGTGGTTTCTGTGTGTGTTCTTCACATTAAACCGTTCTTCTACATACTCGTCGACATCCAGCACACCCATTGTCCGTGCTGATTCTTCACCCTAGGAGAAACACGCTTTGTGGTCACAAGCTACGACACAGAGATAATGCATTACAAACTACGTACTGCTGTCTGGAAGCATCATCCTTGTAAACTGTAGATACATACCAGTACCAGGTACGAAAGACGTACGAGTACTTAGTACGAGTACGAGTAGAATCTGGTAGAATATGTTGCTTGTTTTTCGTGTTATATCTACTGCTGTACACTGTACACTACTGTATAATATTCAAACAGCGCACGTACTCGTACGACTCGTATGCCTGGCGCAATCGGTTTCATAATTTTGTTTTATTGACCAAAGGCTGTGTTAGGTAAGGTATTCGTCCCGGGTACGTTTTCGAGGTCGTACGTAACGTAACAAAAAAAGTATCGGAGGTAGTATAATATGATACCTAAAGTTAGGTCAAACTTACCAGGTACGTGAGGGTTGAGGTCGTACATGTAAAGCGAGGTGAAAGTTAGGCAAGTTTTGAGGTCGTTTTTGAGTTCGTATCACACCCATACCCGGGAATTTTGTCGATGGGTATACCCGATACCCAGGTGAGTATCGAAGGTTGCACCCAAAGTTAGGTAAAAGCTTGGGCAAGTGTTGAGGTCGCTGAGTTGGTACCTATACCTGCGTATTTTGTCGACGGCTATACGTACCCGATACCGGGGTAGGTTTTGAGCGGCCTACCTTAAGTACCGAAAAGTTAGGTAATGTCTTATTCTTCCTCAGCTTGATGAGAGCCCCTTCCCCTTTGAGTTGGTGGTGTCTGTTGAGACGTTAGTACGCTCTTTCCTTGCGCAAGGGATTCTGGTCTTTCCAGAGCGGCACTTGCTGCTGGCAAGGCAGTGTTACACGGCGTTGAGGTTGTTCTGGTTAGCCGGCACGCAGTAGACTCCCAGAGAGTGCAAGCAGTCGGGCCCGCCAGAGATCAAGGTAGAAGTTTGGATATAATACGAACGAAAATCAGCCCGCGGGAAAGATGCTGAAAGACAAGAAGCTACGGCATTGATCGGAGGGCAAAGGGAGACAATAGTGTAAGGCTTTAGATTATCTTCGAGCCCATCCTCCGGGTCCTTCTCTGCGTGCCCCTCCCCAGCGAAGATGCCAGAAGACGGCAGTTTTGGACGTCGTCAGTCACACTTTTAGGATCTCTCTCACTAAAGCTAGTATTTCAAGTCTAGGCCGCCGTCCGTCACAGGTGTAAATTCTAAATTGCCCTCTCCAGACTTATTTGCTCCGCGGCACCCTTCGAGCCCTCCGCCCGACTTTCCCGTGCTCTGCCTTGAGCGCAGCTTCCATCGCCTCCGGGAGTGGTGTCTTGGCTTTTTCAAAGCACCTCGGTGGTGGCGGGGACACGGGAAATGGAAAAACACTGTCGTAGTACAGCACAAGTAAAACAGTGGAGAACCGTTGGCGACGAACGAACGAATGGGCGAAGCCAAAGGTTTTCACACATGGGACATATCATGATCTATTAACTATTAATAAACCATGCAGATCCTGTGTTTGCCGTTCTGATATGTTAGGCAAGAGCCGTATCATACAGATCTCACCCGGCAAACATGTGCACGCAAGAGCCGTGTCATTCAGATCCCAACCGGAAAACACTACCAGGTACGTATTATACCAATATTGATATTGTGCAGATCATAAAATATCTAAAATCAGGTATCTGCCTGCCCCGAAAGATCGAGATCATGAAGTGGGGATGATGGCGACGATCTGTCCGGTGTGTGAAAGGTTTACAACTTAATTGCGGAAACTATTTGCGGCTGCAAATGCATCTACACTCGTACAGCAGTACCGTCATGTACCGGTACACGACTTAACTGTAAGTGCCAACATTGTGCTGTGACGTTGAAGCTTATCATACGTATATGAACAGCCCTACAATATGACAAGTGTACCTGGCGATGGTCCTGGGGGTGATGCTGTCCCGTGCTGACTTGAGAAGATCCGCCGCGCCCATAATGTGAGGGTGTTATCCCTCGGCCAACCCCTGGGCAGCAGCGAAGGCTTGAGTTCTTGCAAAGCGCACGGTTCACCTGCTGCATATCATACAACGTGTACCGCTATGAATTGCGAACATGGTACCTGCGTACTGCTGTGTAGTATATGTACTGGTATAAAATACGAGCTTGGTATATGTGCACTGCTGTGTATTGCTCTGTATCCTTGCACCCTGGCGTGCCTGTGGTATACCGGCGCAACACCGGCGGTAGGAGGGGCAGCACAGGCGGCGGCGGTACCCACGGCGTCGCGAGCGCTACTGCCGATGGTACTGCCGGCATTGCAGGCGACGTCGCGAGAGCTACTGCCGCCGGCACTGTCGGCATTGCCGGCGACGCCCCGATGGTGCCGCCGCCAGGGAATATGCTGCCACCGCCAGCAACGACACCGCCGCCACCACCGGAGACGTACATACAACCCAATAGGTCCGCGAGCAGGCATCCAGCGGAGTCGAAGATGCGCTCCCGCAACCAGGGCAGAAGCAGTCTCGAACGAGGCCGTACCACCAAACCACCACCATGAGGTCACCCGAGCATGCCCTCGTCAACGAGCGCCCGCCCAATCAGCCTACTTCTGCCCTGTCGATGTGTTCTGGGAGCGAACTTTGTGGACCTTAATATTTCTCGCACTCCGAAGCGGGCTGTCCGGGGGTGGGGAATATGCCGCGGGCACCAGACCCGCCACTGCCAGTCGCGAATATTACAGGGGCAAATAGTAATAAGAACCTAAATGGTGTTCCCACTGACGCAGCTACTGGGTATAAATCTAAATCCCCAAATCCCCTGGTTTTCAACTCTGTTTTGACGTCTAATTCCATCAATTTTTTGCCATCCCCTCCCTGCTAGTAGAGAGGTAAATGAGGCAGGGCTGCCTCGTACTCGCAGTAGGAAGTGTGCGTTCCAAGTCGTACCGATACGGAAGGGAACAAAAGAGGGGATAACTGAGTGAAATACGGGAGGGAACACAAAAAGCAGCAACGGGTGAAAAATAAGCATGCATCCCCCGACTGGAAAACCCTTTTTTCTAAAAAGGAAACCCACTTCACGTCATCTGGGATGGGGAATAAAATCAACCTGGAGGAAGCAGTTGTCCACGGAAAGGGTCCTGAGGCCCACAGGGAACTCACCCAGCCACCCTCTGGGATCGAGGGCTCCAGAACACACGTCTCAACACTCCCGTTGGGACTTCCTTCCGCGGTGCTCTGTGTGGTGACAACTGGTCAGCGACGCTAGAGTGTCTGCTCTCGATGCGGTGGCAAACATTTGAATTTCGAAACGCAGGAAAACCACCAAAACCCCCGCAACACGGCGACCGTAGGCAAGGCAGCTCGTTACGGCTTGCGACGAAACAAGTCCCACGCGTTAAAGCCCCAGCCCGCCCACTTCTGCAGTCGCCAAGATTGTGGAATTCGGCCATGTACAGCTCGCGCAATAAAAAAAATTAAAAATAAAACGCCGACAGACAGTAGACAGCACGCATCAGACAGACTAATTAATTAATTAATAGAAGCCTGTAAACACCCCGCAATCAAGAGCCTTTTTTTTGCCATTGGCAAACAACGGCCTCAATAAATTTCTTGGTTAATCCGGGTTCAAGAAAATTCTGGATCTGTCGCCAATCAAGCATCCAATCGATAGTTGATCTGATGAAATTGAGTTTGGCTCTGTCCGGTCAACCGGCACTTCAAGATTATGTCGGCAATCAGCCCCATTTTCGATACTCCATCTGCAGCATTTTACTTCAGCTCTCTCTGCCGCGTCAACCAACACTTTCATAGACCGGTCTTTTCGCGCACCACGTCTCCTGGGTACCTGGGTGCCAAAAACATTACACGTGCCACGGGCTCTTTACCAAACTCACAGCTGACGCCCGTTTATGTTTCTCCAAGTCTATGTGCGGTCGCGACAGCCAGCTGTGGTGCTGTCTCTCTTTCTCTCTCCGTCTATCTGCCGTCGCGACAGCTACAGGGCTCCAACCTATCGTCTCTCCATCTTTCGCGACAGGCATCAGTGGCTATGGGGCCAGAAGCCCGAGCGTGTGTCTGGCTCTGTCCTGAATCTGTGGCGACGTGCCGCTTCTACTCGCTGTGGACTGCTGTACGTTGATGAGAGTGGCTTCCGTCGAGAACTGACAATATGAAGGAAGCATTTTTTAGCATGCAGCCGAGATGCAGCAGCCATGCAGCATCATGAAGCACGTAGGAATAAATAATACAGGATCCCAAGTATCAATGCAAAGTCGTTGCGACTACTTTGTGTACGCACCGTAGTACTGCAAAGGTCGCAGCCCTGTAC
The DNA here is from genome assembly GCA_036873775.1 of Costaria costata. Taxonomy (NCBI): domain Eukaryota; class Phaeophyceae; order Laminariales; family Agaraceae; genus Costaria; species Costaria costata. Next base: position 6,154 of record JAYJME010005038.1, read on the forward strand.
TACGGCAGTGCGTCGCACAGCCTGGCTCCCCCCTGCGTCCCACAACCTAGCTCCTCCCTTCGAGTTGGAGCATGATGGAGGGGACGATAACAATATGGGCCTTGTATTGTTTCGTTTCGTATTTTTAAATATTAAAAAAAATCGAAAAATCAAATTTCGAAACAAACCATGAGGTATCTATCACGACGTTCATTCGTATAGCTGTCAGATCGAGTTACTACTGGTGCCGTATCTTTTTGTTGTTGTCATACGCTCACAATCTAGGGCGGGCGGGGCTCGGGGCGTGAAACGAGGCGGGGCGCAGCCCCGCCTCGCATCCCGCCCCGTTGGCGACCCTCTGTTCTTGCCATTGATACGTAGGAAGTAGCGGGCTTGAATATACCCCGCCTTGCTCCCCGCAAAAACATAGCCACCACCGACTATGGGCTACGTTGTATAGCAGCACTGCTGCTGAGCTGCCAACTGCTGTCTTTCATGGGCCATAGACCACCCCACACCACAGGCGCGGCGCGGCGGCGGGGAGCGGGTCGGATCGCAGCCCCAACCCGCACCCTACCCCGCGAGCAAAGCCCGCATGCGTGCCAAGGATGGCATTTCAGATCCGTCGATTATTTTTGATGCAGGCAGGGGTGGGCTCTACTCACTCACACACAAGTATCACAGGAGTGTAGAGCTCTACGATGGAGTGCGAATGGTTGCCCATCATCTACGCCTCCTGCGCACAGCAATAACCATGCAAACTCAGAGAAGGTGGCACTGGGACCGGCGTGCAAAGCATCCCCTCTGCACGCCATGTAAAAATCGGAGAACCTATTGGGTTTTGGGTCATGGGCTCTGATTGCTATGCTCCCTCGTGGTAGGACGTGTGCCATCCCGTCTACCAACTCCTTCTCCTTGTTTGATCTTGCAGTGGTTTCATGGTGCGACACCCTCACGCGGGACTCGATCTTTGGCCGCGTCGAGAACTTCTCGTGCTGCAACATCTTGCGATCGATTTACTTTTCGAGGTGGATCGCAAGATCTTGCAGTGCGAGAAGTTCTTGACGCGACCAGAGATCGAGTCCCGCGCGGGGGCGTTGTGCCCGTGAAACGATTGCAAGGCTAAACAAGTTGGACGAGTTCGCAGACGGGATGACGCAAGTCCTAGACACGAATGCGAGCTTGAATATACCCCGCCTCGCTCCCCGCCAGAACATAGCCACCACCTACTATGGGCTACGTCGTATAACAGCACTGCTGCTGTGCTGCCAACTGCTGTCTTTCATGGGGCATAGACCATCACGCGCCACAGGCGCGGCGCGGCGGCGGGAATCGGGTCGGGGCGCAGCGGCAACCCGCTCCCCGTCCCGCGAACAAAGCCCGCATGCATGCCAAGGATGACGTTTCAGACTCCGTGGATTATTTTTGATGCAGGTAGGGGTGAACTCCACTCACTCACACACACAAATATCACAGGAGTGTAGAGCTCTACGATGGAGTGCGAATGGTTGCCCATCATTTACGCCTCCTGTGCACAGCAACATCCATGCAAACTCGGGGATGGTGTCACTGAGACCGGCGTGCAGAGCATCCCCTCTTCACGCTATTTTAAAATGGGGGAATTCATTCATAGTTGTTTTGGGTCCATTGTGGGTACTGATTGCTATGCTCTCCCTCGTGGTAGGACGTGTGCCATCCCGTCTACCAACTCTCTGTCCTTGTTTGATCTTGTAGTGGTTTCATGGTGCGACGCCCTCACGCGGGACTCGATCTTTGGCCGTGTCAAAAACGTATCGTGCTGCAACATCTTGCGAACGATTTGTTCTTTCGAAGTGAATCGCAAGATGTTGCAGTGACGAGAAGTTCTTAACGCGGCCAGAGATCGAGTCCGGCGCGGGGGCGTCGCACCCATGAAATCACTGCACAAGGCTAAACAAGTTGGAGGGGTCTGTAGCCGGGATGGCACACTTTCTAGACGCGATTGTCGGTGGTCGATACGGTGGTGGCGGCAAGTTTCTAACCCCCGCAGCATCACCACCTCCGCCGGCCGCTCCTTGCTTCGCCTTGCAGTTTTTTTGTTTTGTTTATTCCTCCGGTGGAAGGGGAAACATGAAGCTTAAGCCGCCCACACCTCCACATATAATATACTGGTATACGCCTGTGTGTCGATTTGACCTTGCTGCTGCTGCATGCAATGGCCGCAACGTGTGTCCACCCGACCTGATCCCAAGGAGATCAGATACGGAGGGGATAGCCACCCGGAGAGACCTCTCTCCAGATAGTGTGGGAGTGTGGGACTTGCAGTGAATTCATGGTACGACGCGCTCACGCGGGACTCAATATTTGGCCGCGTCCAGAACTTCTCGTGCCAGATGATCGATTACTTATTCGAGGTGGATCGCAAGATGCTGCAGCACGAGAAGGTCTCGACGTGGCCAGAGGTCGAGCCCCGTGTGAGGGCGTCGTACCTTGACATCACTGCAAGGCTAACTAAACAAGGCCAAGGGATTGGTAGATGGGATGTATTACGGGGGAACCTAGTGAACAGAACCTAACATTCTGATGACTATACTTCGTATATACTTCGAGTATATTATTATTTTTCCATCTCGTTTATTATCTTCGTCCTTCCAGCTTCCTCCCTAGTATTAACTCAGATCATCTAATGGTCACAAATCAGGCTCTTCTCCCCCCTCCCCACTACGGTACGTGCTTTCATTTTATCGCGAAGTTAGTTCAGCATTTTCTCACCTCGTCGACTCGCGTCGAATTGTGCCCAAGCACGCTAGGCGCTATCGACGGAGTCTCCTCTTTTTTATTTTCCGAAATACCATCCTCGATGAGAATCGAACTCCGGCAGGAGACCTTATAGTCGTATCGCGGCTTACTACTAGACTACAGAGGCGACTATGCCCCCCCGGAATAGTCGCGATTGGTGGTGGTAAGTCCGGTGCTGGCGGCAAATCCACCATCCCTTGGACGGCCCGCCGCCGCAGGCTGGTGGCCGGCAGAGGTGGTGCGGGGAGTTCGCAGTACGTGGAAGGTTCCACACGTCGGACAGAACACGATCTAGATCATCTAGATCGTCTAGACCCTAACGTGCGGTTACTAGTTAAGAGGAAAATGAGGCAGGGCTACGTCGTACTCGCAGTAGGCAGTGTGCGTTCCAAGTCCTAGTAGTACGGAAGGAACTAATAGAGGGGAGAACAGGGAGAAATACATACGAAAGGGGACACACCAGGCACTAACGAGTGAAAAATTGAAAAATATGGATTGGGTTGTACGTCTCCAGCGGCGGCGGCGACAGAATCTCCCCTGGCGGCGGCACCATCGGTATCATAGGGCTTGATTTCTTAGGCTGTTTTTTTTCACCGATTATGCCACCTCTTTTCTGCTAGGTGTTCGTGGGTTATGCTACCTAAAATACTAATTATGCTGCAGGACGTACGTCTCCGGTGGCGGCAGCAGTGTCGTTAGTGGTGGCGGCAGCATACCCCCCGGCGGCGGCGGCGGCGGCACCAACGGGGGCGTCGCCGGCAATGCCGGCACTTGCCGGCGGCGCCAAAGTTGTCAGTTTGGCTTTCCGTGTGAGGATGGTAGTGAGGGTTAGATAGAGCTGACAATGGCGCCACAATCCAAACAACTCCCGATCGTCGTGTCCAGGATGAGAGATTGGTATTGGCGATGGAATTGCTCTTTCAGTACGTAGAGTATGTGGGGAAGCTGAACTTGACTTTTAATTGCAGGAAGAAAGTGAGGGTGACTCTCGAAAACGTCGCTTTCGTGCGCGGACATAAGGCCAGCCTGCTTTCTCTCCACGCTATCAAGGCCAGGGAGCAGTTTGTGTTAGATGCGTCGGGAGTTCATACGATGAATGATCTTCTTTATTTCCCGCGCAGTCGAGCGGATCGTTCCTTGGCGGCAACCCGATGCCCCTCCCCTCCCCTCGTGTACGGCACGCCGGCAATGACGGCCATGCACCGCCCTTCCCACCCTCCTCCTGTGCCGGTCGCCCAGGTACCAGCGTCGAAAGGTGATATATATTATAGAGTGATGATGCACTTGCCCGACGCATGTTAAATGACATTTTGAGCAAAATGCCTACAGTCTCTACGTATCCCCCGGATTGTTACAGAAGTACATCGTACACCGAGTAAACTCACTACTACTACTACTACTACTACTACTGCTGCTACTACTACTACTACTGCTACTATTACGGGGGACCATAGTTAATAGGACCAAATATTGTTAGCAAAAATTGGGAAATATATAGGTTTTGGTGTCTAC
>JAYJME010005039.1:0-10421 GCA_036873775.1 Costaria costata
TCAAAAAGTCATCACGGCGGGGGGAAATATAATATAATCCAAAATTCATCCCGGCAGGGGGTAAGAATGCGGACCGCGAGGCACGAGCGTCGAGAACTCAGGTTTTTCTGAGATATAACAGGGCACGACCGTCGAGAACGGACGATTTAGCGAGCTCATCTAATAATACTAATAGTTTATTGGCCCTACGCAGTCAATTATTTGCACGAACGTTCACCGACTTATTATACGTGTGGTCGGCTCAATAAAGCAAAAAAAAAGACAAACAAAATGGTTTCTCTCTGGGGAATTACCTGACCGCTATTGACCTCTATTTAATGGCCCGTGGTTGGTCGGGAAGCATTTTCGCCGCTAGCGCCAGCCCTAGGCCCTCAACCAAAACAATGGCTGTTCCACCGTTTTCCATCGTTCATGGGGCAGTACGATACGAAATACTTGACATTCGAGTAGGTATAGTGCAAGCGGCATTCATTCATGGCGGACCAAAATTGGGGAAATTATGTGCTTGAATCAGCTCGTAAGTAGCTCCTCAAGGCCGGCACTGAACCTTCTTCTTGGGCTCGTCGTATTGCCGTCGACCGTTTGCGGTTCGATCCCGAAGTTCAACTCGTATAAGGCACCCATTGCTTGTTACGAGGGGAAAAATGATATACGTGGTGATCATAACTTAACTCTTTTACTACCCCAAAAAAGTATCCCACACTATTTTCAAGTAGTTTTGTCCCCAAAAACCGTTTCCGACTCAGGAGGGGTTAATACAGCAGTGTGTATAAATCGGGGAACATAGAGGTTTTTTGGGTTCTGATTATTTTGGCCTGCCGCAAGAATACAGCACTAGTAGTGTCATGTTGCAATGTACAGAGTATTCATCAGCTGGTATTCATGATATTAATCAGGACTACTGGCGACTTGACTGGTTATGGCGGTGTTTCATACGTATTTGTTATGCACTTCGGAATGCATCAGTACAGGGCATCTAATATGAAACAGGCAGGCTGGTCGGGCCTGGATTTCATCATCTGGGAACGGGCGAGTCCTACACTTTTCCCAGTATAGTGACTCCAGAATTTCTAGCTTCCCATTAGGTTGCCCGTTTTCCTATTTATGGCAGGTGTTCTGCAGGTCCGATCTACTACTACAGCTGTACGCTGACTCGCAAATTCGATATCAGGTGCACTTTACTTTTACGTTTCATCGTGGCCTTAGAGCAGTTTCATAAACGATTCCGAGCCCAAAGACGGCGCAACGGTTAACGGAAGCAAGGAGTTCCGTGTAAGCAAGTAACTCATTCTAAAACTAAGTAACTACGTAGAAACGATACATTTGTTTCCCAATTTGGTTCCCCGTTTAAAACGTCATATGTTTAGGGTGTAGGGATGGGGTTAGGTATTAGCCAGGGCTATGTGAAAAAATAAAAACAATAACACGGAACTCCGGGGTTCCGTCCACCGACTCCCGTCCAGCGATAGAAGGGGGAGACTATAGACGGGACAACGAGCTTATAAAGTGTTTGTATTCAAACTTTAATATGTTGCATGTTACTCGTGGCATGTCCCAAATTCGAAATTTCGCTCTGTACTGAAGGGAAGATCACATCTGCAAACCGTTGTTCTAGCACGTTCTAAGTTGTGTTGTAATTAATTTTGTGTATTTTACGGCAGCATACTGAGATTCCACAAGACTTCAATCTTCAGACAAATTGGATACAAACATACATACCGGTACATGAAGTTCCACAGACGCACACCACATAGAAAGCCACTCACATCACAGAACGCGAGGCACCTTGAGAAGGGACGACTAAGACCGGAGACATGAGAACCCGAAACAAATATTAGTGTGCAGCAGTCGTTGGCTGGACTCGGCTGTGGAGTGTCTTTACTCTGCTCTACCTTGTTGGCGCTCTTACGGGGGACCATACCTGTTCATTCGACGCGCGACGGCGAGGGAAGAGAGTGCTGAACTCTTCTCGCGATAAAAAGCAAAGCACGTACCATAGTGGGGAGGAGGCAGAAGAGCCTGCTTAGTGACCTCGGATCTGATGTACGACTAGGGAAGGAGAAGGAGAAAGGCCATTCAAGACAATAAATGGAAAGATGAAAAATAAAAAACTTAAAGGACCTACTGTAGATACAATATATATATATATCCCTATTTCTGCTAACAGTATTTGGTCCTATTTACTACGGCCCCCCGTAATAGTACGGGTTGGTTGTGTCGAGAAGTAGCGGGAAGCGAACGTGAGGTAAGGGGCGAGGGTCAGACAATGCCTGGGAGGATAACTCTATCGACCCACTTCTCACAGTCATCCACCCGCGTTTGGCGGAAGGTGGGCCACCCGAGGACGGGGGCAATCCGACGCCAACATATGGTTAATGGCGTTATACCATGTACCAGTATTAACTATATTTAACAACTTATTGTGGCTCTGGGCCCGATTTCTGGCCATCAGCAGGATGTGAAACCAATGACTTGTTGATTGGAATGTGCGAAAAGCAAGAAGCAAGCGCTATCGTCAGTGCACAGCAGTTTTTTTAGACAAGGCAGATAGATCGTTTTTGTAACGATTCTAGGCACAGCACTCCAGCAATAACCGAAAAGAATTACATCACATCGACAGGTTTGGTTACTATTATCCTGGTACGACGTATGTTTCGGACAAAATGACCTTGCAAAACGTGCGAGAGCGTGAGTTCACAGTCTCCAATGCACATCGACGAGCTGTGGCAATGTTGAACGCTCTGGGCGCCTAAAACGAAGGGACGTAACGTGGTCGGGAGGGGCGAGTAGAGCCTGCTTTGTGACCGTAGACCTGATTTGTTACTACGGGAGGAGGCGGAGTAGAAGGACGGGCAAACTATATGGGGTGGAAAAATTTCGAAGAAATGTCGACTATAATACCTGTATCTTTGACGGAGGGGCAACAGTTGCATTGGGAAAGGGGGGATGCTGTATTCAGCCAATATTTATGTGCACCGGAGTGTGCAAACATATCTCTTCGTGATAATATGCCACACTCACACCTTGTTGCAATGACGTACAAACAATAGTTCGCCTGGATTTTTGCGTGAAAACCTCTTGTCGACGACGCGATGTTGGGGGCGCCTCTCTCTGTAGCATGGTTCGAAACATTTGCGAAACAACAACATTATGGCTAGGTATTTTTTACCTCCGCTAGTGTACGGTAAATATCACGTGCAACGGTTGAATCCGGGACATAGGGCGCTGGGGCCATGCAGTCTCTATTGCCGGGAAGACTTTCCCCCCTGCCCTTGTTGACTTCCTGGCCAAGGGTATGCGTTGGTCATGGGTACGTGTATGTACATGCAGTATTTGGCTATACAGTTATATGAACCATCTGTATAAACACCGTAGAGGTCATATCGCGAGGGGCCATAACGCGAAGGAAACCATATGTGGAAGCTGGCTGGCACATACGCTGTTTTTGCGTATTTGCCATGAAGCGCAGTGACGCACGTATATTGCGATGTAATGTTAGTGTTGTAGGCTACTCCTGCATAAACATACAGTACAAAGCAAGACTTCGGTGCATGCCGCCGAGTTCATACCCTGGCGATGCAAAGCGAGCCAGGGTTGTCAAATGAGCGGGTCTTTGCCGACCTTTATCCTGAGGATGCCTCATTTCTCGAATAACCCCCCCGACGCCTGTTGGGGTATACACAGTGTTAAACAAGCTAACACAAATCTCCAGAAAATGGAAGCGAGGCACAAGCAGAAACTGGTTGGGCTGGAGACTGAAATAGGACTGAATGTCAACAGAGCGTCTGAACAAGACCGACCTCGTACAAACGGGCAGCAGCTCTCAAAGCGTCATCACCTACCGCCACCGGTGTTGGCCACTTAATCGACGTTAGTATTCGTAATGACGTGTAACAACGTCACCACAGTGGCAACAGTTCGTCAAAGGCAGTAAGCTAGACAGTGTGTGGTTTGAATCCACAAGCCAGAGAGAAGTACACAAATGGTCTTTATTTAATGTAGTTGGAGACGATGCTCAAGTTTGAAATGTATTTACGTATTCAGTACTTTGCGCGCCCGCCGACGCACGCCTAAAGTGTTACCAGGTATATTGCAAGGTGCATGGTACGAACCAAGTTTGGGTGAGACAACACAGCGTCTGGTTGTTGGCTAATGATGAACTAAGAGACACAAAGAAGTTTGGGTAGGACCCCCGACCGGGGCAAGAGGCCTCATCCAATCCAAAACCTATGAATTATCGTTAACAGCGTGAAAAAACACTGTAGTAAAATCGCGACCCAATCAACTCAACCCATCTTTGGCACGAAGGAGTGAAGCCAGCATTTGGTCCGAATTGGTACACACGACGCGATCAGTCTGTCGAGACACCCACCCTACAGGCTTAGTAGTATTATTCAGCACGATCGTTTCAATCTCCGGGATGGGGATCGCGCTGCAGCGAGGAGTTCATTCCGGGCGAGTCCCCCTTGCTCCGGAGCAGGAGGCCTGGTCCAATGCAATACTTATATTGGAGGATTGTTGGCAGCATAAAAAGAAAGTTATTACTAGTATTCAGTAGGAGACGTCATGGACAGGAATGAGGCCAACTTAATCCGACCCACCGACCCAATACCTCTTGAAACGAGTGGCTTCAATATATGTTCTCCAACCTGGCATGTCGTGGCATTTGCGTGTTGGTTGTGTAATCTATAGGCAGAAATCCCAGCCCGCGATTCTTGGATTGAATCACGGTGAAACCATCGAACACTTTTTGAGTGTCTGCTTCTGTTGATGAAAAGCCAACCAGGCATGGCCAGGCCAAACCCTAAGCGCACCACAAACTAAAGGACACATGGCACACCGGCGGGGCATACGCGGGGATACCTGTGTACACGGCTTGACCATTGGTTTGTCGATCGGAAAACCTCATGCGGGTTGAGATGGCAAGTAGTACGAGACACTGCTTGTAGTTATGTATGATAAAAAACGTTTCTCACGATTTGTTTTCTATTTTACAGTGTAGCATCGCCTGCAACTGTTTCTACGGGCCGACAATAGCAGCACAACATACCCATATATAATATATGGTCCGGGGATGTCTTAATGCCGATAACTACATTATGGGAAACATCTATATTCGGACCTTGCCACAGGAGTTGTGGATGGGTGGTATACTTTTATTTTAGTCGTAAAATGCTTAGCTAATTATCCTGACATCTTCCCGGAGGTAGCCGACAATGCTCTTACTCATGTTTTGCAAGAGCGCGAGACGTAAGTAATGTAACACTCAAAAAACATTATCCGGCGCCGGAGAACCCACATCCCCCTGTCTGCTCTCTCCGTCAATGGTGGGTGGGTGGGTAATTGCCTTGGGCTGGCCGGCCTTGATGGTTTAACCCCCAAAACACAGCAGCAGTGTCCCTCCCACACCCCTCACTTCACTTCTCGACACAACCTCCATCGGCTCCTTCAGCAACAGAGTTGTCAGTATTTTGACAGCATTCCTGTACTACCTACTCCGGATTCCTGTTGCTGTCCTGTGTCCGGCTATTCCTACCGCCGCGCGAGGCCTGCGTTCCGATGTGAGTAATTGAGCTGCTATGTGTGATACTATTGCCGTTGTGTGTTATCCTCAGCGTGTTGTAGTACGGCGCATTGTGTGCTCGACTCGGAGGCTTCCAACATGTTACATGATGTGTATTACACGATTATTGCCGCTTTGTTCCGTAAACGAAAACATAATACGGAAGAGAAATGTGACTAAGTTCCAGCAGTCATACGCATGGATGAATAGATACTGGACCGGGCTCACGTGATGTTTTTGTATTATTCCGGGAGCCTGCCCAAGAACAGTCCAGGACAGGGTTGGAGTAATCGCGTGGGGTGGGGGTGGGGAGAGGTTGGCGTCAAGCATAGACGGAGTATTCGCCAACTAACCCAGGCTAACCTATTTACCTTTACACTATATCATACCTGGTATATGAACATGCCATCTGACATAAAATACATTATATCTGTGTCGTAGTTTGTGACCACAGAGGGTGTTCCTCTTAGGGTGAAGATCAGCACGGACAAAGGGTGTACTGGATGTCGACGAGTAGAAGAACGGTTTAGTGTGAAGAACACACACATTACAGCAGTACGTACACCTACCCTGACGAGTGCCAAGTACTGCGCTTTCTGGAAGTGATTGATGTGCCGGCCGGAGTCTTCCGTCAAGCTCACTATATACTCTCTGGTATATATTTATATAATATGATGCGAGTTATTAACAATAATATCTGTGATACATCGACGGTTGATGCCATATTTGTTGTCGTATCATATACCTGTATACAGGGTGGTACGTGGTATTATACGTATACACGGTGTGCACGATGATGTTTTTCGCACATGCATATATAAACATATATTACTTGGCACATGAGTCCTAACAACTCTATAGTGCAGGTATGTGTCAGGCGGCAATACCGGTACTATCGGCACGATCGGCACGATCGGCACTACTGCGCATACAGCCCCTGCTGGTTGTTCCCATTGGGGCCAATCGATTTCACAGGCACTTTAGCGCGCAACCAGCAGGCACTATCTAGGGCCCGTAATACTGTACGTAGAATAGCAATGGTAGGCATGACAATCGTGCCACGTGTATTCAACTGCTATACCCGACATACGAAGCACGCTCCGTCCTTGGTTTTGGAGTCCAAATTATTCGTATCAACAATGTACACCAGGGCATAGTTCCCGCCGATTCGGCTTAATTTTTCCCTTGGCGCAATCATGCCTTTCAGTGAGGTTGCTCCTAAGCATCGTCAACGAACATAGATACGCCAGATACGCCCCTGCAGTTGACAAATACAGTTTCCAGCTAAGGTGCGCCTCCCCATGTGCAGTTTTCGTTCTTGGCTAAACCGATTCATATACTTAGGATCACAAATCAAACTTCAATTTTCGACCAGAAACTCATGTGGTGTGCCGTGTCTGTCGTGAATATTGAATCTGCCTCTCACTACGAACACGGTATTCTACCTCAATCTTGCATCAGCCTGACACCAAACCGCATCACCGTCCCCAATCCCAGATTAAGTGTCCACACTACCACCCGGAATCAACAAACCAAGATGTCGATGGCCCAGGGAAAATCTGTTTTTCTGGGCATGGGCATGGTCGCTCTCAAGCTAGCCGCCGCCAAAGACACTGAGTCGCCGAACGAGCCTATCCCCAAGCCGGAGTGCGATGAGAGCATCCCCGTGTCGATTCGATATTCATCGGTGTCGTCTCGGCTGTACCTTGACTCGGCGGACGGAAACACACGTGGAGGCTGTGTGACAATGGAGCAAAAATGGGAGCACCAAAGAGGCAGGCCGCCCTTGTATGCCGTCGGCCCCAAGAGCGGCGACATCAGTAACAGCGCGACAGGGACATGGTTGCTGACCGAGGACGTGTTCGTAGAAGACGGTATCACGCTGAAGGTACGCTACCGCCTTCCAAACCCTGCAGAGAAACACAGTGGATAGTTTATGTTCTTGATACACTCTTCGGATCGGCGCCAAGGGCTGTAGTCCTGGCGTATTTGCATTACAATCCCAAATGTGCAGAACTCATCGTAGGTATTACATGTGTAAGGGACTCCAAAACGGTTCATGGGCTAACTGACATCCTAAACGTCCGCCACATACATGTTTGCCCCTTTGGTTTGTGTTCAGGTGCACGGGTCGTCGGCCGGTGGTGACGCTGATGAGCTACGTCTCCTCAGCACGAGCGACACTTTCATCAACCTGCGCGCTCACGGCGGAAGCCTAGATTTCCTGAGCACCAAGGTAGCTCTCTTCGTTTCGAATTCACAAATCGTCCAATCCACGTTGATCTTTGTAATCGTGAAGGACTAATCCTCTGCGCGTTACGCTCCCGGCAGAATATACAGTTATAACGTGTCCACTTTTGACCACAGTCAAACTTGGCCCTTATTGCTCTTAGGTTTGGCTGTGAAAGCAAAACTATACTCCGACGGGTCCGGTTTACACAGCCTCAAGATATCAAATGTGGATTCTCGGGTGTTTACATGCGAATATATTTGGTTTTCAAGCCACGCTGTGGATACCGTTCTTCCTCGCTTCACGTTTTGTGTTCTGGGTCGTTCTTGTCAAACGCCAACCTCAGCCCAAATAATCACACCCTAAGGTTGTACAGCGGCAACTAACAGTTGACATCTCCACTAGGTTTCCTTCGGAGGGACATGTACATAAGACTGGTGCTACGATAAGGAGAGGTACCTTTAAGCCCTTCTTTTTCAGCCGATCAGAGCCACTCGGAAGAGTGAGTTACCTATTTGTTGGCAGTATTAGACTTTCATGTTTTTTTGGTTTCGCGATATGCACCAACTTGACATTATTTGTTACGCTGAGCAGGAAAAAAATGTTTACCTATTTTGAGAAAAGGTATTGGGTCACTCGCCGGCGTGGTCCAAACGCGGTAGTGAAAACGGACTTGTCTCCGGCAGTGCTGTTACGTTTCTCCTTTGCTTCTTGATGCTTGGGGTTCCTCCTGTTCTCTCACCATTCTCCTGTGAATTGGTACTCCGTGTACGTCCGGGTCGGCTCTTTCGGTGCCATGCTCAATGGGTTGTGTGCACTCTCCCGCCGCTAACATCATCCATGCCAGGTGTCCGCGTGAAACACTTCAACAAACGGCCCCGACAAAGACGAAGATGACGGTCGGTCGTACATCAGCGCCGTCTCGGAGGTCATCACCGACGCCAGCCAGACGTGCAGGGGCAGAGCCAAGAAGAACATGGGAGAGGCGAGGATGGCCATAGAGGACAGCGAGATGGGCTACCTCGGATACCACGGCAGCGAGAGCTATGGTCTAACGTGGAAGGTGGAATACGAAACTGCCAACGAAGGATGAGCAATCGCGTCATTGTAGGTTTAAAACTATGCAATGAAGTCGACTTTGAAACCCTGTACATGACTTGTGTATTTATCTAGAACGCCTCCTTGACGGGCTGTTGTTTCGTTGCGGGGTAGCTGGTTGGCGTGAGATGTTAACCCCTGAAGCCTTTGCACTATCATAGACCGGCGACTCTCACACGGTCCAAACGTAACACGGGTTAACTTCACTATAGCCCCTGTTAACCATAATATTCAAGCCGCCGCTTACCATCTTTGTATGAAAGCAAGGTATGCGATAGATGAGGTATTAATCATAAGCATACACAGTTGGAGCCACACTTGTTCATCACTTCTCACACGCTTCCCCATTTGGCCGCCTGCGGCCAACGTACACTCGGGCCCATATACTCCATGACCAGGTCCGTGGATTTTGCGTCGACAAGAGTAACCATGAATTGTTCGACGATGTCAATGTCTACGGCAACATCTACGATTTGGACATACACCACAACAACTTTGGGGTCTGCACCTAAGGCCACCAGCAGGGAGACTGGAGAATAAACAAGATACACGACAATTCGGGCTACGGCTTCGACCCCCACGATGACAGCGATTTCTTGACGATCCATGACAACGAGGTCTACGACAACGGGTACCACGGGATCATCGCCTCCAAGCGGTGTAATGGAGTGACTATCCAGGTACAAAACAACGAATATCTAGTTACCGTCTATACAGCAGTGGACATATAGCTATTGGGTTATCAGGTCATTGTTTAACCAGAATGCTGCGGTCGAACGGTGTTCACGGTGACCAGTGTTAGCTCTGGCATACGAACCCAGACTGCATACATTTAACCCCCTGCCCATTCCGGAGCTGGTAGTATCCATTGGGACTCTACCTGGATTACGCTGTGCGGTGCTCACAAATGTCGGTTACGTGCAGATCTGAGCTAACACGCCAATGTACTTGGTGTTTGTCGACGCACAGGGAAACGAGGTCTATGGCGGTGCTTCTTCATCTGTCGGCATATTCCTTCACCGGAGCAGCGACGACGCCGTTGTCAAAGGTAATCAGCTGAGACCATATCTGTAAGGCAATGTCCACATTTCTGGTGTATAGCGGCATTTCACCGCCTGCGCAGTATGCATTACGTCGAACGTTAACGCTATGTCAGTAGTCTATAAGTCTTGTCGAGATTTGATAAGCAACAGGCCGGATATGCAGCTGCCTGCGTCGCAAAACCTCGCGGTGAATGCGTGAAAAACAAGATTTACATAGTCGAGGCAGCAAGACAAGTTTACCCACGCTAGAGAAGCGCGTATCTAACAAAAGTTAATTATAGACTGGACGCCCTGCAAATGTAATCCAGATACCCGTCCAGCCCGTAGTCGCGACGGCTAGTGTACCAAGAATCCGTCGTATAACCATTTTAATATCGCTGGTCCCACGCGACAAACTGTGGTTTCGCCTCTCGCCAGGCAACTATGTCCACGACAACGGCGACGCTGGACTGGCAATGATGGAGTCCTTCAACGCTGACGTGTCCGA
>JAYJME010005040.1:0-10420 GCA_036873775.1 Costaria costata
GGGTTGGTGGTGCAGTTGTCGAGGGTGTATTACGTTAGTCCAGCTGGCAGGCATCTCGGTAGGTCGTTGGTGTCATGTGGGTTGGTGTAGGGTTTGCAGCGGGCTACCGAGACTCGACAGTGGGCGTCAAGGCCCGGCATGTCGTTACGAAGGTCTAGGTAGAGTAGTTTGGCGGCCAGGGTGTTAGTGATACACAGCGGGTGGCCGTCCTGCCGTCGACGCCACAGTGGAATAGTATTGCAGTGTGGATCTAGGGATCGACTACTGTTAGCAGGGTGCCTCTGGCTCTGCTCTGGTCACTCACACGAGGGTGCTTGACGGGTTGCTTGGATTTATAAAGCTCTTGTATTATCTGTGCTCACCAGATGTCTTATGAGAGAAGGGGCGGGAGTCTGTCCTCGTCCGGCGGGCGATAATGCCTCCCAGGACAAACGAGGGGACGCTTGCTAGGAAAATATATCGACCACTAAGCAGACAGATACCATAACATTTCTCCTTTAATCTGGGGTATTTGAGAGTGATTGAAGTGAAGCTCATCATGCTGTGCACATTGCCAGATGGTGAAATATAATTAATTAATTAGCTACAATAATAATAATAATAATAATAATACTAATAATAATAATAATAATAATAAATATAATAGCGAAACATACTGGATTAACAATAACGACATTGTTGATTGTTGGGTAGTTCCTCGATTAATCCCTTTAGAGCCGGAAACGGTTTTTGGGGACAACACTACTTGGAAAAAGTGTGGGATGCCTTTTTGGGGTAGTAAAAGGCCTTAAATGAAATACAGAACACGCGCAGTCGACCTATCACGCAGCTCGCAAATGTGAGTATCAACCATTCAACTGGTCGAACTCGCAGCTGTCGTATTGTTAACAATTTTATAAAACAGAAACACATATTATATCATATCATACGGCACACACACACGAAGAGAATACGAAACAACAATAATGTCAGTACGTAGAGCTTACCGCTTATTCGATAAAATGGTTGTCACACACTGTTCACGAGACGAAGGACTTAATGCTAACCAATGGTTGATTGCGTCTTATTGGCTTAGGGTTAGGGTTGGGTTGAGTGTTAGTTCCAGTTGTCTCCTACACAGGGTGAGTCAACTATTTTCTCGAATAAGCGGTAAGCTACCCAATAATGTTGACCTTGATTGGGCGGGATATTGATATTGTCGAGTCTTATGAGTGTTTTCGCATGAAATCGTTATTTCTGTCAATAGCTGTCGGCATCCAGCACAAACCCAGGAGTGTCCGCGCTGATTCTTCATACTAAACACAGGTATACAATCCCTGTGCCTGTTCTTCTACTGGTCAACATCCAGCATTACCAGTGTCCATGTTGATTATTCAAATATTCATTACATCAATAGAGAGACACAACAAGTTGTCGTCTTGATTTTGTTTTATTCCTTTTCGTTTTTTCTTTTCTTTTCTTTTTCTTTTGATTTATTTCGCCTTCTCTCTTTTGATGCATGTCCGTTGCTGACGTATGCATGCATGTTGTGCCTGTCGTACCCAGTACGATGGCATGACGACAGTAGTGCGTTGTCCGAGATGTCGGTTTTAATTGTGTGTTTTTCTGTTTTCTGGATTTTGTTTACCACCTCGTCACCGGGCCGGGGCGTTAGTTTTTGCGTCTAGGATTCCGCCATTACGGTCGGGATTCCCCTTTTTCTGTTTCAGCATTCTTCCTGAGGCTTCGTAGCCTCACTGGGCAGAGGTATGGGAGTGGGTTTTGAGGAGCCGCATGTTCGACTCATGTTTTAGTTCGTGGAACCGGTGCTGCCCCGAATCTTCCATATTTCTGCATATACGGCTCATCAGGGTGGGCTAGTGTTATGGTATTGCCCTGGGTGCCAGCAAAGGCCTAGGTTCCAGGATTTGGAAATAGAGGAAAAGGGGTTTAGGTAATACTTGGATGGCATTTGCGTATAGGGAAACTAGGGGACGAGTCAAGAGACGAGTCGCCCACTCTGCCAGAACGCTTTCATCCGCTTTGGCAAAGATCAATAATACAACAAGCTTCTATTCTACAAAGGGAAACTATAAGTGAGTGGCAACGCGGGACCTGCTAGAAAGGCAAACCTGAAGGGTGATACGTGTGTGTCCCCGTAGTACTACAACACCAAGGCATGTTTGTACAATTTTTCACGCAAATATTCGAAGAACTAGAACTGACTGCGTAGGACCAATATTAACCCCTTTAGAGTCGGAAACAGTTTTTGGGGACAAAACTACTTGGTAATAGTGTGGGATACGTTTTGGGGTAGTAAAAGTGTTGAGTCATAGTTAACGCCCAAAGTCGAATCAACACTGAAACCAAGTAATTACCAGGCGAAACCGTAATTTTGCACGTTTACGGCACAAAAGTCCAAAAGTCCACGCCGTTTTCGAGAGATGGACCCTGAAATTTGCATTTCAATGTGGTCCTGCCCAACGCTTGACGAATGGGTTATATATTTATTTGTTTCTTCGCCGGGAATTTGGGATCCCGTAAGACCCAAATTTATGAAAGAAAAAAAAAACATCAAAATATCTGGCGAAAAAAGAAAAAAGAAAGCATCCGTTAATGGTTCGGCAAGGGCAAATGGAACAACGTGTGCAAATTTTCAGGTTCACTCTCAAAAACGGCGTGGACATTGGACTCTGAAGGAATTTGGGGGTTCTTGCCTGATCCAGCCTGTATTGACCTGGGACATTTTTTTTTTTTTAATCTCCCCATTTATTATCTTCACTCGTCTTTCTCCTTCTCCTTCCCTACTCGTAGTCGTAAGTCAGATCCGGGGTCACGGAGCAGGCTCTTCTCCCCCCTCCCCACACTATACCACTACGGTATACCAGGGTACTACTACCGTACGTGCCTTCATTTTTATCGCGAGAAGAGTTGAGCACTCTCTTCCCTCGTCGACTCGCGTCGAATTCTGCTTATCCACACTATTAAGCGCTCTCGGCAACAAGGCAACACTTGGTGTCATTCGAGAAAAAAGCCCTGTGCTTGCGCCGGGGGCTCGAACTCGTGACTTCCCAATCTCAGAGTGTTATTAATAGTGTTCGAGGCTACCTCTGAACCACAGGGGATTGTGCAGGTATGATACCAACGGAAATACGCAGCACGCAGCAAAGAACCGCACCTATCCTACAAAATTCAAAAATGACATCAGATTGACTGCGGCCTGTTGCCTCATGAACACACTGCAGAACACCGAAAGCGGGGGTGCATATCGTGGGTGTGGCAGCAGACCACTGGCACAATTGATTATCGCATTGTGCTCCCCGTGGGCAGAGCAGCAGACCGTAGCACACTGCAGCAGGCCGTAGCGCATCGGATGTCATGCTATTGCTCTGCAGAGGAGTCCTGTGTCGGCAGCTCTTTCTGTTTGTGAAAGGTTGAGTGGACTTTTTCGACTGCCGATAATAAGAGCAGTACTCCCCTGACAGCTTGACAACTAACTCTCCATAGTCTCACGCACCTAGTAGCCACACTCTTGATCTTCTGGAGGTAGATGTATCAACTAACGCCGTCGCAGTAGCACCTGAGGTGGGTTCTTCCCCCGGGACCGGGGATCGAGCCCACATGTCCAAAAGGTTTCCATTATTTGTTAAGACATGTTTTAATACTTCGTATGAGTTTAGCATATAGCATCCCCTACCAAAAAACAAAGCGGCGCAACACTAACACGCCGGACGACCAGACTACTGCTGCTGTAGGTCAGGGTGTATGCGGTAGTACAATCTACCCATAACATATTCATACAGTCACACCCCAAGACGCGGTGCCCCAGCCCACACGTGACGAGGTGTGAGTACACACGCGTTGCTGTTCTTGTCGTTTTTTCGAAATTGACCCCAAACCCCGCCAAAAACGTCGCCTTCATATCACAGTAAGAACTGAAAAACTCTTCATACTCTTGTTTCTCGTGTTTCACGCCTCGGGGGTTTTTGGCTTCGTTCCCCATGATTTTTCATTCGAGAGTGCTTCGAGGCTTCACCGCTGGCCTCTCTGTCCGCTCCCCATCGACCAGCCAGCTTCCAGCCGCTCTGCGCTCAGCTTCTCCGACCATGAGTGATCAAGATGCCCCCAAAACTTACCTTCCGCCCAACCCGGCTCAAGATGGCATGAAGACTTACGAGGTACGACTCGATCGTTGCTCGTCGTGTGTGTGGTGCACGCAAGCGACCGATCTGTGTGATCGGTGTGGTTTTGTTGCTTTTGCTGTCCCCCACACGGCTGCCGCTTTGCCCGGCTCTCGACGCGTGCTGTGTTATTTTTCGCCCCGCGCTTGATTGATCCATCAGCGAAGAAAGTTGGCAAGTAATTCCATTTTGCAGTCGAGGTTTGAATACGTATGTAGCTGGAGGTCAGTGGTGATGATACATATCGGTAGATCCCGTTGCTTGCGAGATGTTCTCTGTTCCGATGCCAGGTACGACTGCGATGGCTGATGTTTGTGTAACTTCTTTCATACCAGGTACGATACATGCTAAAACTATCCTACACTGCGTACGAGTACTATTCTATTTGTACGAGTACGTACGTAGTTAATTTCAACATTCCTTTTGGTACCAGGACGTTGTTCGTATAAGTATATATCATACCTGGTACCAGGTACCCTGATAGTTCACAAGTGTGCACGTGCAAGTGTGTATAAACGTGTGCAGCAGCAGCAGCTGCAGCAGTACGTAGTACTTCTAGTTCTTATTATCTTGGTTGGCTGGTTTGCTGTGTTATCGCACCCGGCAAGTTGACATCTCATTTGCTTCCAGCAGTACTGCTGACTGCTGACTGCTGTACCGGTATAAACCTCGACAGATGCTCTCAGTACTTGGGAGTACAACCAGTAAAGTACGTCCGGTTCTTCGTGTACTCCCTGTACTCACAGCAGTATTTCGGGTGTATGTACTGGGAGATATTGCGACTACTCTCACAGAGTATTTTGAGGTTCTGCGGATACTTGCGCACTATTCATATTAATAGTAGCATTCGGGATTCGATACTGCTGTGCATTCTCCCTATACTTTCAAGTATTACAGGGTCCTGTGCTGCGGGGTACTGCAAGTACTGGCAGTATTTCGTCCGTTGGTACTGCGAGTACTCGCAGTATCAAAATACCCTCAGCATGCGCAGTATACTCAAGAGTACGAACTATACTTGGACCATCTGTGCAACCGTTTCGATACTACAGCAAGCAGTAACTACAGTTTTGTCCCATTTTTTTGTGGAAAACTTAAACAGATGGTCTCGCGAGTGGGAGTCGGAGCAAATTACTTTCGGGGAGGGAAACTGGAGTACTTAAGAGTACTGCCAGTATTTCGGGAGTACGTATATACTGCGAGTGCTCGCTTTCGGTGTTCTGTACTGCGGATACTGGCAGTACTCCAAGTATTTCGATGTTCGATGCTGTGGGTACTGCCCGTACACGCAGTTCGTACTGCTCATACTCCCGTATTCGCATGGGCCTCTTCTCCCTTCACATATGCTGTGGGTACTACCCGTACACGCAGTTCTCACTGCTCATACTCCCGTACTCGCATGGGCCTCTTCTGCCCCCTTTTCATTTTTAGTATTCTTCCTTGCGCAAGCGTAGCAGGCGGCGCCGGCCGCCCGCGGAGCGGAACCTTGTGATACTATGATACGTACATATGATACGAGTATTAATAGTAGTACCTCGATCTATTTGCGATTGTTTTGGTTTTCTCTGTCTGACGAGCCCGTGACCTGCGTGACCACATCATTTGTGTCTCTACGTACTAGTAGGATGAAGAGTCAGGACGGACACTGGATGCACTGGTTACTGATGCCGTTGGGTACATACTCGTAGAATGCGCGGCCGAGAGTGAACACCGCACACAACAGACACTAACTTCAAGTAATTTATCCCCCAGAATGTGAGTGTACGTACGAAGTCTAAAAGTCTAAGGGAGTTACGCTGCCGCAAAATATTGCGCCCACCATTACCTGGTATGTCATACGCGATCGAAGCACAGTAGGTATAGCCCCCTAGTGCGCTCGGAATTGGAGGTTCCTTATTATAAAATTATAAAACGTCAGCTGTGAGATCGAGGATTTCGTCGAAACTCAACTTTGCAGGTTCCTTATATACCAACGTCCCTTATCAGAGTTATACCAACGTCCCTTATCAGGGTTGGCACTGGTCCCTTACACCGTATTCGAGTCAATGGTGGGCAAAAACGGTAAGCAGAAAATTGAGGTCCCTTATGCACCGTTTTCCATTGTCTCCGGGTCCCTTAAAAAGAGTCTACCTACTGTATATCTCACTTATTAATATTAATAGCTTATTTGGTGACTTTCGACGAAATCGTCGATCTCAGACCTATGACAATGGGAACGCGAAGTTCGAAAGTCTTCTTTGAAAAATTTGGAAGAAACTTTTAGGCCGAAGATGCTCTCGTACCACCGCTGTGGGAAAAACGGGAAAAAATCTATAGCCCTTATCAGAGTTATACCAACATCCCTTATCAGAGGTGGTACCGGTCCCTTATACCTTATATAGTCAATGGTAGGCAAAAACGGTGCGCAGAGAATTGAGGTCCCTTATATACCGTTTTCCGTTATCTCAGGGTCCCTTAAAAGGGGCTACCTACTGTATCTCACTTATTATAGGTTTCTTTGCAAAGATGAGTTTCGACGAAATCGTCGATCTCATACCATAGACCATGGGGACGCGAAGTATGAAAGTTTTCTTTGAAACATTTGGAAGAAAAAAAATAGGCTGAAGATACTCTCGTATACCGCCGCTGTGGGAAAAAAGGAGAAAAAAACTTTGATTTTGTCTTATTTTTTCACGCGGTGCAGCTTGTTTCTCTGGGTGATCATTGTCAACACGCTGGTAAAAAAACAGCTCATGCGACGCTAGACCTTCCATCTCGATACAGACGTAGCCCACGGCCAACCCGCTTGGTGTCGGGCAAAGCCAACGAATGTAGATGACGGCCTCGAAGATATCAGGTGGATCCGATGTCTAGGGGGCGAGAGCTTGCCGGCGGCGTCTGCTATTTTTTCCATCCGAGAGGGATCGAGAAATTTTGTCGCCTATTTTCTACACACCAGCGGCCATTTTTTTTTCATCAGACGCCTGGCCGGTGCCCGCCACGTATCACCGACCATAGTGTAACACTGTGACTCTAGGGTGGGTCGGAGCCCCTAACGAGCGCGTCCCGTTTAAAGTTCATGACGCAGTCGTTCGGTTTGTCGATCGATGTCTGTCGAGGACTCGGAATCTCGCCGCTTCGAATTAAACATTTCGCTGAGTTTTTCTCAAGCCGATCTTTACCCAACATCGGTCCGGGAACGAGTTTTTTCGGTTTTTTTCCAAGGTTTGGATTTATTTTTCTGGAAGAATCGTGTCCTCATAGCAAGCTGTACTGAGATGTTACGGAGCGTATCTTTGAAATTCAAACTTTTGAGCAAACATCGTGTTCCATTGTCACCGATCTCACAGCTGACGTTCAAAAAAAAAATCATGACATAGGTATAAAATAGCACGTATGTATACAGGCAATAAGCAGGTACGCACGCAATCTTACCCTCTACCCTCCCTGCTGCTGTCATCACTGCCATCAATATCGGCACGGGACGATGATGCTACCGGTGCAGGCCATGTACAAGCAGAGTCTGGAGGACCCCGACGAGTTCTGGGGCTCCTCGGCGCGCTCTACTCTGAAATGGTTCAGAGACTTCGACCGCGTGTCGCAGGGGGGGTTCGAGCAAGGGGACGTCGCTTGGTTTACCGGCGGACAGCTGAACGCTTGCTACAACTGCGTCGATCAACACCTGCCGCAACGGGCCAAACAGGTCAGCAGGTGTAACATGTGGCAGGCCTTGGTGTTCTGTGCTGATTGTGATGTTTGTGATACCCGCATGTGGGAGAAAGTGTGGAACCGCGTCCCCCTTTTTCGTCACAAGTAACTTGGAACTAGTGTGGGAGGATTTTTTGCAGTGGTAAAATGGGTTAAGCTTTCATGTATTATGCCCATCCGCCGGAGAATAAAAAGAAAAATAAATAAAAAAAGAAAGGGATTGCTTGTTTCTTCTTTTTTGTCGGGGTTGCAGGTGTGGTTGTTTTTGGTAACATATGTCAGGAGATGGCAGTTTTGGGAGCGGTCAGTCACACCTACCTTTAGGAGCTCCCACATTAAAACTTTGATATTAAGTCTAGACCGCCGTCAGTCACAGGCCTAAACTGCCGTCTCCTATGATATCATGTTTGGTTTCTGGTGACTGCATTCGAGGAAAACGAAACTGTAACTGCTGTTGATATTAAATACTAAATACCATCGTCAGTTCGTCAGGGAGAACCACAACTCTTACTGCGCCTCGAGCGAAGGGGTCAACTAATGCAGAAGAGGCCGCAGCAGCAGCAGCAGCAGCAGCAACAGCAACAATAACACCAACACCAGCAGCAGCGGCAGCCGGCAGCGTCTAATAATAAAAACTTGTGGAAATCTGACAACCTATTAAGTGTGATGGTTGGGTTACTGTTTGTTTAATGCTGGTATATGATGGATGCAGATTGCAGTGCGAGCACTCACGTGTTGGAAAACAAAACTACTCGTGTACCATCACTCGTAAGTCGTCAGTGAGACTCAAACGAAGGCAGCAGCATCAGTCTAATGGGCTACAGCAGCAGCAGCAGTGGGGCCTATAGAGGGCGCTCAGAATAAGGCCGCCACTCGGTATAGGGCGGTTGCAATCGATTGGCACGATGGCAACTCTGAATACAACCGCCGGCCTGTCGATAAAAGTTTAGGTCTCCTTTATTGGTGATGGCTAAAGTTTCTCTTTTTTTTTTGCACAAGAGTATTTAGTAGCCCTTCGAAGATTGTGGCGAGCATTACACTAGGCCTTGGGTCTCTTGTGCCGGCAGAATTTCTGGCATAATCCGGGTTTTGAACATCCCAAGTAGCATAACCTGGTACAATTTTCACCATAAACCACCTTTTAAACATGAGCATAGACGCATAGTGGAGCATATTTGCAGCATAATTTATGCTTTAGGGGGCATCAACAATAAAACGAGCATAAAACAGGGGGCATAATTGGCGAAAAAAGGAGCACAAGAGACCAGGGCCTATCTATGAATACGGCAATGAAGATGAGGGCAATGGTTGATTATTGCGAAATGACAGTGAAATAACCTCATAAGAAAACGAATGAACGCAAGAATGCAAATGCTTCAATTGTCGTCGGAGTACCAGTACCAGTCATTGATACTCAGTCAATGACTCGCGAGTACCAATCATTTCGAATGATTCAGTCCCTGGAGTACCATACGCTGAAATGACTTGAGTACTCGCGAGTACCTGGAGTACACCTGGAGTACCAAGAGCTGGAATGACTTGAGTACTCGCGAGTACCTAGAGTACCAAAAGCTGAAATGACTGAGTACTCGCGAGCACCTGGAGTACCAAAAGCTGAAATGACGGGTACTCTGACGAACTTCGGAATGCTTGCAGCAATGAAACCAACTAAATGTATACCACAGGCATACCAGGTGAGCATCAGAGATAAAAACGATTGAAACTCAATCAGACTACTCGTACTGTACGTACTCGTAGTCAGATAAAGGTGTACAATTACATAGAGTACTCGTACTGTACGTACTCGTAGTCAGATGAAGGTGTGTTCAATATCCCTCGAAAACAGGTACCAAGTATATGCGATGTGTTTTTGTTTTTTTTACCAATCGCATGGGCCGTGGGATGTGTTTTTGACTTGATTCTACAGTAGTAGACGTTTTTGACTCCCAAACATATAATTATACCAGGTACAATTACAGAGTAGATGGCCCCTTTTAAGGGACCCTAGTGCGTTCGGGATTGGAGGTCCCTTATATACCGACGTCCCTTATCAGCCTTGGTACTGGTCCCTTACACTGTATTCAAGTCGATAGTGGGCAAAAACGGTGCACAGGAAGTTGAGGTCCCTTATATACCGTTTCCCATTTTCTCAGGGTCCCTTAAAAGGGGTCTACCCACCCTGTTCATGGTTATTGCCCTTATATTTTTGTTCGCGCAGGCGCATCATATATGATACAAGGCGATATGTAATGTTATACTCCACATTACTCCACCGCTCCTGCCCAAAGTGGTAGACTGTCCCGTACTTGAGGTATGGTACGTAGAGCTTACCACTTGTTCGATAAAATGGTTGTCGCACGCTGTTTACGAGACAAAGGGCATAAAGCTAACCAACGGTTGGTTGGGTATGATTGGCTTAGGGTTAGGGTTAGCTCTCACCAGCAAACAAAGCGCCAATAGCACAAGACCCTCCCTACCAGGGCATTAATTAGTGGTTCGGCGTCTGGAGACGCAATGTGTGTTGCGCGCGCCCCCCGCAGGGGCCCCCGGAGGGCCCCCGGAGGGCCCCCGGAGGG
>JAYJME010005041.1:0-10420 GCA_036873775.1 Costaria costata
TAATACGCGCGATCGAAGTATCCCACGCAGCTTGCAAAGTTGAGTTTCTTCGAAATCCTCGATCTCACAGCTGACCTTTTTTTCTTTGTAATATATTACAAGCGCTCAGAAACGGCCCCACGTGGTAGCCTGAGTGACTCGAAATTTGGGCGGCTAGACACTGGCTTATGTTAGTGGTGTCCAGTTGATCACGTCAGCTCCTCGGAGTCTTTGACCTGCCTTGGTATGACTTTACTATTCCCCTTGAAATTATTGGAGTCACTAAGGTTATTTCATGGTACCTATCTTTGAAACGTTTGATTTTTATTACTTGTTGAACATCTTAAAATCCATAACCACTTGCAGGTATAATGTAACTGGACGAAGCTTAGTAAGACGACGTACACCCCATGGAACAGTAAGAGAGTACTTGTAATATTACGTAATACAGAAGAGTAGATTCGATAAAATCCTTACAATATACCAGGTATGCACAATCCCTTCATTTCCACAAGCATCTAACTTTGCTCCTCTCAATAAGGACTGTATATTCTTACGTATCCTTCATAAGAAAAATACATGCTATACCCCCATCCCCACGTAGTTCACTATACGATCTACACCCCCTCAACCCCACAGGTATCCGACTCTGTTCCCCTCAAAATGGACTATATCCTTATGTTTCATTCCCGAAGTCCATGGCTGATTCGATATCCTTCCCCTCAATAAGCACTATACGTCCCCCATTAGGTTATACAAAACACGCAGTACGAGCGATCGAAGTATCCCACGCAGCTTGCAAAGTTGAGCTTCGACGAAATCCTCGATCTCACAGCTGACGCTTTTTTCTTTTATAATATTCGTGGCGTCGAAAAATATCCGTCCAGTATAGTTCATACGAGTACTACTTTACTGTGGCATAAAGCGTACGGGAATGCCAGGGCATGGAGAGCAAAACGCGTTGGACATGATACGATAATATGCCGAGGATCGATATTTCAATACGAAGTACATTGTGACTCGATTTGCCTTTCCCACAATGGCCACAGTGCATACTTACCGGCAATGAATGTGGAACGAGCACGCTTGTTCCGTTACGGCCGTACGTGACACGAAAGCTGACAAAACAATGTGCCGACAGTGTTGGGCACCGGGGTCAAACAAATCCGGGCATTTTAAATGTGGCTATTCGGCCTTGGCTTGAAGATCGAAATCGTACCGGATCGGTTATGTTAGGTCGGTTGTTCTCTGTATATGTATGGAAACCCATATACAGCAGTACTTGTAATGTTAGGACACAAAAAACAGCCGCATGAAACAGTATCTACATTAAAATAAGAAGAAATAAGAAAACGTGGTGAAATTTGCTGTAGCAGTGAACAATAAGAAATCCGAGAGCCGCTCAAAATAAAGTCAGACTGAGATTAGTGAAAAATTATGAATCTGGGACCGTTTGAAGATGGTGTAGATGCACCCTTTCCTGCAATATAAACCCCAGCCTGGGTCTCAGCGATTCTGTTTCGTTTTTCGTTTTTGTTTAAAAATCGTAACCCAAACCATAACCGAAAACCGAAGGTAATCTTTGGTCGGTTATGATATCGCCGACCGAACCGGAAATGGGCTTCGATGTCCAACTCTGTATGCCGGGTACTTCGCATCGAAACTTTCGACACGTATCCAACACTTTAAACATAATGGATCCATGAATACATTAACATATATTTTAAGCTGAGCAAACCTTGAGAACGATGTACACCCGATCTTGGTTTCACATACTGGTTGCTAGTGTTTGCTAATGCCCTGACAGCCGACGACCGACTACCAGTAGTATTTTCTCGTACGTGCTACTGTTGTAGTTGCACTGCATATTGACGGTTGCACTAAGCACTGCACTTCCATACGAAGTAGGTAGACATAGACAGCGTAAAAACACTGTCTGCCCTGTTTAAGTTCCATATATACGTATACCATTCCTTCAATAGACTACTCAGATAAGAGATAGGCTGCGGCACATGCACTCACCTGCTGTAGATGATTTTGTTATCGATCAGCGACTCAGTAGACTACTGGCTACTGCTGCTGTAGCAAATTATTTTCATCAACACCAACCTTCGATGGAGGTGACAAAAAATGGAAATCACTGTTAGCCATCGAATTAGTTATGCATTCAACTTGGTCTACAGCAGTGATGTACTCGTGCTCAATACTCACGGCAACCAACTATTAAATACGTCATACATGACACATTGTGATGTCTGTCCAACAATTCCATCTCTAGCTGTTTTGTACACTTAGGTGTCCGCATATTTACATGTGAAATCCACCCGTCGTTGCTGTATCGCAGCAAAGGTTCATTACTCCGTTGCCCCGCCGTAACAACATCAACCGTTCCTTCCTCGCATACGACGGGTGATCAATCCTTCTACAGCTAAGGCCAAAGCTACAACGATATACTTCGTACCTGGCAACGTAAAGGCATACCGCTGTGGCAGGTTTGAAGCAGGGACGAGCATGCAAACCGCAATACATCACACACAGACTTTGGACCTGCCCAGATCTCGCTAACATTTATCAGGCAGACATGCTCGGTAGGATATTACCCCCTACGCTTAATACTACGATGTCGTTAGGGTTTGACTTCTGAAAGGATGCCAGTCAAACAGCAGTGTTAACTATCACACTTTTCTTCTGAGACACATTCCATACTGCCGGGGTATTCTACTGCCCAAAGGGCGGATTAACAGTTGAAGACAGGTTTGTGTTAAGAGAGAGAAATATTTATTGCTGCAAAAACTGCCAACATATCTCAGGAATAAACAACATTTAAACGATCAGTTTGTTGACCAAGCAACAGAACTACTACCAGCCTATATCGTCTCTGCCCGCCCCATACAAAGACGTGCGGCACTGGGATAAAACAAATCCTGTCTTCAACCTGGTACGACGCCAGGCGATGAAGGTGCCCTCCTCCTAGCGATCCAGATGATGATGGTGCAGCGACCCTAGTAACGATGTTCCGGCAGATCCAACCGATAATGATGTGCAGCGGCCCGAGAAGCGATATCCCAGCAGTCCTGAAATGACGATGGTGACGAGCGACACCAGAAGCGATGTCCCAGCAGCCCTAACTCGACGACGATGCGGTAATTTCAGTGATTTTCTCCCCCGGGAATACCAACATATATTATACTGTACTCGTAGACCGATCTCAAAACACACTTCGGCGACCCCACGTTGTTACTATTACGGCGATTCCGGAAGCTCTGGCAGTCCCATGGAACAGCCGTGCCGTACATAGCGATTCGGAAAAGAGTATTTTCGGCAATCCCTCGGGATTATGTTGTCAGCGATCTCGCGAAACGTCTTTCAGGAGAACCCGCGTTGAGGTGACCCCTGGTGATGATAATACCTTGGCGGCTATTGTACGTGATCTTACTGTGGCCCCATATCGGAGGGCGTTCTCCGGCGACTCCTCGATAATCGCACCGCGATTCCGAAGACGGCATCCCCGCGATCCCACGATGAGCGACCCCGGACGATACGATGCCCCAGGGGTCTACGATGATGGTGATGATTGCGGTCCCAAGCAGTGATGATGTTGCTCCAGGGATCACAGGCAACCAGTCAAAACGTTTCCTTGCTACGGGTGTTCATACGCCCTTAGACTGGAAGCCGCCGTCGAACTCGTCGTCGAACTTGATGACCGGCTTCTCGACGTTAAGCCACCCTCTTGTCGTTGTTCTTGCTAGGCACGGCGCAGTCGCTCGTGTATGACCTCGTCCTCCCACGTTTTCCGTGACATCGTTCGGCCTAGACCTCCCATCCAGCACGGCTAATGCTCCCTTGGCGGTGATCATGTTGCCGGGTGGCGCTGGAGCCTCCCGTTTTCGCAGCCCTGGTACTCGAGCGTTTGAGCAGCAGCAGCAGTGTGGACCACCAACGACGTTGTAGCACGACGGTCCTAAGCAGCTCGCAGCAGGTCGATGTAGAATTACGAGTACTTAACGGTAGCAGCAGAGGCCGCTCCATTATGACGACGACCATCTCAACTCCGGGGAGAAGTAGATGCTGTTATTGTAGCATCAGCTCCACATAGATGACGATGATCTTGGCATAGCTCTGCGGAGAAACTCACAGCCAGTGCCTGCTGTACAAGTACGTAACAGCTTGGACCTCAGGCGTCGTCTTTGCTTGACGTACTCGATGGACCGCAGGTCTACGTGAAGCGTCAAACATGTCGAGACTCATAATATGCTAGTGGAGTGTCTGCATGTCGCATTGTGGTGGATTTGCTAGTCAGAGGCAACCGGCACCAGCGGCCACGGGCGGAAGGCCTGGGAGGAACTTCAAGAAATGTACCTCAATCTTGCCGATGAGACCGTCCGCGCCAAGACAGCAGAACCGGAAGCAACCACCACCGAGTCCGGACAAGACACGGACGACTACTGCACAGAGGCGACAATCACGTGCGCACAGATGGAGGAGATGGGCGAACCCATAACATACTGGTGATTCAAGGACATCCTCGTCCAAGAAGCTCCGCTGGAGTACGAGAGGATCAAGCAAACAACGTATCTGGATCCAACCTGTAACCTCCGCCAAAACCGCGACGACAACGCACACAACACCTGTAATTAGGCAACCTGCTCCTCAGAAATCAAGTGGAAGGTAGGATTGTTGGGCGAGGTTGAGCCATGTCAACGGAGTCAGTTGTTTGGTATAACTGTCACAAGGCAGGACATATCACACGAAACTTCTCTGTGTCCGCCAATAACAACAACGGAGTATCCACCAAGCAAGGCAAGGGCAAGAAGGAGATCAAGAAGAAACATCTTGATGCCACGGCTTGATCCGGGGGCGGAGGTGGCGCTGGGAAAAGGTGGTGTTCCGTTCGCAACTCCAAGATTCACAACGATGCGCACTATCATTAGCAGGGGTTGCCACTCCCACAGGACAGCGGTTTCACCACTGCTGTGCTCGGCACCAACACCTCTCTTGTTGATGACGACGAAGGCCGGCTTTCGACTTCAGTGACGATTTCGACGGCGATTTCTTGTGTACGTCATCTAGTAAATGATGGGTATTCCTTCACAACTGCTGCGGAACGACGATGCTGGTTGACAGCGGCGCAACCGAACACGTTTTGGATGACGAGCTGATCCCCGGGTTGAAATGCCGGACAACAAACTACACACTGCTGAACGATAATCGTGGCTGCCGGCAATAGGGAGCTACGTAAGACTGCAGCTGGAATATTCTACGGCACCAACGTCAACCAGGGGGTTGCAAGAAGCATCGAGTGCTGTCTCTCAGCTTCATCTTTTCAGGTCTGGGGCACCACGTCTTCTATTTCTCCGTAGCACTGAAGCGAGGGGTCACGACCATCCTCGAGCGAAGGACCCCCATCTGTGGATCGGCGGCGTCGTGGTGCTGCTACAGCAAAGGGAAGAACACTTGGATTTTTTTCCATTCGAAGTGGAGATTGATGCAGGCAGTGGAACAACATCGCCCGGGATAGGAGCGTCATCACCAAGGATTGCCGATGTTTGAAGGCATGGAATCGCCTGAGCATCATCACCTGGGATCGCCAAAGATATAAAAGTGTGGGATCGGCGGAGCATCGTTGTCTGGGGTCGCTAGGGCAGCATCACCTGGGATCGACACAGAAGCATTGCCGGTACCATTGGATCGTCATCGTCTGGGATCGTAGGAGCATCGACATCAAGCGTCGCTCAGTGATCGTTTTCTGGCAGCATCGGAGCATTGAACCAGAGGTCGCTGGATCACCATCGTCGGAGACCATCGGAACATCAGTATCTTATGAGGTGGCTAGGGCACCGTCACCTGGGGCTGGCGGAGCATCATTGATCGCCTGGGGCTATCGGTATTTCACCGGCCGGAGCTGATGGTCATGGCATGGAGCTGACAGAGCGTCATCGATTGGGGTCATCGAAGCATTATCACTTGAGCTCGACGGATTGACACTGCCTACGATCGTACTTCACCTGAGGTCGGATCAGCTGCTCGCAAGCTGCGAACGATTCGCGCTTCCGCAGCAACCAAGCCCTACACCGAGACCAATCGTGAGCCGAGGGGGTTCACACGCTCAGGGAAGCGGAAGCGCAACCGGGGAAAAACGGCAGGACCTCTGGTCTTCGAACGCAGTAACGGAGAACCGTTGCGGACATCCACGCCCATCGTGTACACCCGCAGGTCAACCTCGGGCTTCCTTATCTTCCTGGATATATGGCCCGTCAGCATCGGGGTGAAGACGCAGACACTGCCTGCACAATGAACAGTGGAGACAGAGCTATGGGTGGCAATGAGCTGTGGGGAAATTAAGGCTGCCTACCTTTCCAACTCATGATGGCATTGATCCTCAAGTAGTACGCAGGTGTTAAACAAAGGGCATGGGCGAGGTCAGCCTTGTTCTTGGCAGGACCGTCGAACAACACTATAAACTGGAGGCTGGAGGCATTGAACAATACTTGGCATATCTAAGTCAATAGCAACCTGCGAAGGTTTGGGACGCAGGACTCCAATCCTATGAACACGTCGGGATACAGGTCAGAGTTATCCAACGAGCTTGACGTCGCGACCACCGCGCGGTGCTAGAGCCTCAGCAGACATGGCTGGAGGACCTTCCCTGTGAACGAGTACATGCAAGAGATCAGTATACACGAGGGGTGATGCCTCTATAAAATATATTCGTAGTCTTGAGCAGCTGTAAAATCGGTGTCAGCGCCCTTTTGTTCCTTTGTTCTTCTGTTTGCGGGCGGCAGGGACATAGAGAGGAGACCGCTCAGCCCTACGCTTGGTGCGGAACGAATGTAGTCACTGTTGTAGATTACTACTGACATATTTTAAGGTTGGTCGATTAACTTACCGGAATAAGGTTCGCGTTCGGTTCTGGTCTTGTCATGTGGTAGTAGGTTACCCTGAATATAACGCGCAGAAAGTACGTACAACGACCGAATAGGGTTTGATTAAATCTCTCCTTGTTCAAGCTGAGCGACTCACCCAGCGATTTCATCTGCGCCTGGCAAGCGGTAGGCCGAACCCTAAGGGCGTTAGGCCCCTCTAAGGCGCCAGTTAGAGAGGACGTTACTTAGGTTTGAATTATCTCGGTAACGAGACATCTCGGTCATAATCGGGACGGTAAGAAAAACCGGTGGTAGTTGATTTTGAATATGCTCGGTAACAAAACACCACCGTCATGGTGGGGAAGGTAACACAAAACTACGGTAGTTCGTTTGGAACTTTCTCGGTAACGAGACATCTCGGTTGTGGTTGGGGCGGCAATACGGTACTATTGGTTTTAATTATTGCCCGGTAGCGAGATACCCCGACAAAGTTTGTTCGTGACGAGACATCTCCTTTTAACTTTGGTTGGTGTTGGAAGACATTCGAATACGACGTAATTTAAACGATATAGGTGGCAATACGACGGCAACCGCGGTAGTATGACGGTGATCGCCGTAAAGTGGAGGTATTTATATACAATACGATGGCAGTCGCGGTAATATGATGGTTATCGCAGTAATGTCACGGTAATCACTGTAGTATAACGAGGAAAGGCAAGGTGACGGTTATGGCGGTAGTACGACGGCTGTCGCGACCATGTCACAATAATGACGGGGATATGACGGCAAACGCGGCAGTACCAAAAGCATGCAACGTTAGCGAGACAGGAGACACTGAGAAAACATGCACATTCTAAAACAATTTGAAGCGGCACTGGCAACCCCAAATCTAAGAAAGCACAACGAGTGCCTACCTCGGCTACCAACTCCCGGTACTCGTGATTGATATTGGATGCATCGCGCTTGTGCTGTTCGTTGTTTCCAGAGCGCTTGCAGAAATTACGAAATCATACGTTTACACTATTCGAAGGTTGACAAACGAACGGTAGTTCGTACCTGGCAGATATCAACCCTTAAAAACCGAATGAAGTGTTTCCACGTGAACTCGAACACACAGACGCACGGGAGCTATTAATAGTCCAACCTATCTTCACTCAGTTATTGGGGAAAATACATGTACATCGTATGGTACAGCAGTAGTTGTCTACGCGTCCGAAGCAACCATATTTTGAACAGTGATGACGTGTGACTTCACGGCAAACGCTAGACAAGAACGTGACTTCCCGGTATTGTGTTCTCGTTGACGATACATCAAAAATATCGCGCTTGGTTTACGGTAATGAGGCATCGCAGCAAACGTCCGCTCGATATACAGCGGCAAACGAATGGCATCGCGGTCAACGTTTGATGATAATAAGTCAGAGCTGTAAATGCTTGCTTGGAAACAAAAACAGTTAGTGCCAGCATACTCTATAGATATTTTGGAACAGACGTTAGCTATGCGGTGTACCGCCAACACGTGTGCGTACCGTGCACCGTCCATGCATGTACCGTGTCCATGTTGATTTACTGTTTCCACAGAATAAAATTGCATTGAACGTTCGTTACCATTCAAAAGAGTACAGTCAAACCGGGCTGTTACGTTTGACCGTTGTTTCCGTAGCGTCTACTGAAGCGAGTGGCCTTGGTTATAGGGCAAAACATTCTCACGATGGCCACATGCTTGGTCGGTGGCTACAAAGTAAGTTCGAATCACGGTGCACCCATCCTACCTTGTACACATTTTGCTTACAGTTGTTCTACCTTTTTGAAACAGTAGATTTTTTGCACCGTGATACCACCGGGGTTTCCTTGATATTGCCGGGGCTTCGTCAAATTGTTTTACTTTCCAGACATGTATCACCGTGTGCCGCAACCGTTTCCGTCCAAAGCAAAGTTACTGTAATCTTCCAAAACCGTCCAGTGTGCATAGACATTGGATAGGGTGTAGTGCAGAACCCCTTCAAATTAACTCTGAGAGCGTACTTATTACGTACTTTCACCCACCGTTTGGTGGACTCTTGGATACCTGGAACGTTATTATGAAGCCACAAATCCGAGCTTGGAGCCCCCTTTCACCCGAGTTCTTTGAAGAAACAAACGTAGGCCCTTCTTGTTCTGATTTTGAACCTGCCATTCCGTGTTTTCTTCCCCCCCCCCCCTTGCCCTGTCTTGTCCCCCCCCACCGGTTTCCAGCCCGCCTCTAAGCCCCACACGACTGGGACAAGGAGAAGACGCCCGTCGACGGCTCGATCGCCTCGCTCACGAACGAGCAACTCGCCCAGGTTGCTTTCCAGTTTGATTACTTCGGCGCGGCGCACGGGGAAGGCTCGGTCTCGCAGGCAGGCCGGACTGAGTACGTGACCAGCCTGGACGCTCCACCCATAGCGGAGGCTAAGAGCGTTAGGTCCGACAAAGCCGTCAAGTCTCGACACCCTAGCTGAGCAAGGACAGGAGCGACATGTCTGAAGAGATGGACGTTGTAGCTCCCGCGCAAGAGAAACGTGGCGTCCTTGGTGGTATTCTCGAGGCGTGTAGGACACAAGCAGAATGGTTGTGCGCA
Source organism: Costaria costata (assembly GCA_036873775.1). NCBI lineage: Eukaryota > Phaeophyceae > Laminariales > Agaraceae > Costaria > Costaria costata. Next base: position 9,445 of record JAYJME010005041.1, read on the forward strand.
CCATTCACCTTGCGAGCAGCAGTGTCTACCGCAAGCGACAACGATCGCCAGGGTGGCGATGAGGAGGAGGAGAATGTGGTTGGAGAAGAGGCTATTCGGACCGCAGTGGCCTCCTTGCCGAAGGGGATGAGACTGGTGCGTCGTGGAAAGAGGCGCCGAAAGAGGGGCGAAGCTTTGGACCCCGCTTCCCCGGTTGGTACGGCTGTGGGTTATGTGCCGCTCCCGGCTGAACCACCGCGAACGGGTGACCACTTCGACGTACGCTTCGAGCGTGGTGCGGCAACAGAGACAGCGGCGGCGAGAGCGGCTGCGACGGCCGAAGCGAGAGCGGCAGCAGCAGAGGAGGCTGTAGTGGCGGCCAAGGCAAGAGCTACGGCAGCAGAGGCAGCACTGGGGGCACAAGCGTCGGCGACGGAGGCTGCGGCGGGGGCAGCAGCGGCGGCCGCTGCGGACGCGACGAGTAGGGCCGTCAAGGAGACGGAAAAAACCGGTCAGCGCATTCACGCGTGCCACGTGCTGGCAGGCACGGTGCGTCGGCGGCACGATCGCCGTAAATATCTGGCATTCATGACGTGTAGGCGCGCCGCTTCGGCAGCGGCGGCAAGAGCGGCGACGGCGGAGGCGTTGGAGGAGGCGTCAGCAAAAGTGGCGGAGGCAGCAACGGTTATGGCGACCAAGACGGCAGCAGAAGCAGCGGCCGCTTCGCGAAGGATCGAGGCCGCCGAGCGAAGGACGGCTGAGGCAATGCTATCGGCCGAGGAGGCCCGAGAGGCAAAGGAAGCGTTGGTACAACGCCATATCATAGTCATGGAGGAGACGAGGGGGGCCCTGAGGGCCAACTGTAGGAAGAAGCTGAAACAGAGGGAAGCTCGCTCCCAGAGGATGGCCGTTGAGGTTTATTTGAAGAATCGGTGGGAAAGGGAAGAAGAGAGGCGGAGATATTTGAAATGTCTTTGGACTACTAAGGTGTGCATTG
>JAYJME010005042.1:0-10420 GCA_036873775.1 Costaria costata
CCCAAAGCCTGGCTTTGAGAAGTACAGAATAAGCAACCCGATGAACTACCCCATGACATATGTATACTACGAACCATAGTTGTAAAATGGGACGATATCGGTTAAGGGCCGGCCCCGTCTATCGGGAACAGAAACTCGCCAAATAGTGCTACCTCTGTCGTAGCACGCCAACCCACATATATGTACACAACCAGGCGACTCCACTTTAAAACGTAAAATGGGCGTTAAGAACGGTCTTGCACATTGGACATCTCCTAACGATCTACCTATTTCAGGGAAGACAGACTCAAACGATATGTCCCCTCTAGCTCGTGTTGCGGGGCACAAGCCATATAATCGGCAGGCTCTAGCACATGCTTCCTGCGTTGGGCCTGTGCTGTACAGACCCCGCGCAACATCGCATACCACAGGTGGGAAAATCCCCGTGATCCCCGTGCAGTACATAGCGATTATTTTTATGTTGTTCAGCGTCGACTCCAGTGATTGCGCGAAACACAGTGTAAACATTGTTCTTTACCCCAGATATGTGCAGGGGACACCCTACCCCCCATGCGCGAAGAGGAGCCTACCACGAACTTGAGGCTGTGTTAGCTGTGTGTAGCCCTGTAATGCTCTATTGAGTAATCGTGTATCGTGGCGATCGTGGCCCTCTCGGGTGTTCGAAACGATTGCGTGGTTACCCCGAATATTTACGATTCCTAATGTTCGCCGATCTTGGTCAACACCTGTGGAACTATGGAGGGAACCTGCGCCGAGGAAGGATACTAGCGTAGAGATGGGAGCTTTGAGGTCCTTTATTTCTTTATTTCAGTTATTTTCAGACTCTCAAGGCGATCTCTGAAGTGTGATTGCCAAGCTTGTTTGCTGGGTTTTATCGTTCATGATTTTTGCTTTCGCACGGTGTGCCCTAGGTCGAGGATTGTTTTTTTACGCTGTTGCAAACCGAAAAAACAAAAACAAACAACTTTAATTTCGAGAGGTAATTTAGTCACGCGCCCGAGCGTGCTAAACACAGGAGCGAAACTCGACGTGGCCCCGCTACCATGGCAACAGTCCGACATAAAAAAAGTAACTGTTGCAGCATCATCCGCCGCACCTAGGCGGCAACCGGAGCTGGTCAGGTAGGATTTTGTGTTCGAGACGAGTCTCAACCGAAGGCAATTCAAGGCGCACGCGCAGCACGACATCCGTGCGGCACATTAGAGGAGGGTTGTAGTTCTTGCGTTTCTAGGAATATTTATGGCTGACCGCGGTCAAGCTGATGTTTTGCCGTTTACCTAAAACAGAAAAATATAACTTATGACCTAATCTAGCTAGTTCACTCTCTGCCTAGAATGTCGAAAAGCTGGGACGCTGTACCTTTTACTACCAGAAAAACGTATGCCATATGATGGACAAGGTTGGTTTGTCCTAAAAAACTGGTTCCGGCTTTAAAGGGGTTAAGGCCTAACCTGCGCTACGGCACGGGCCCAACGAGAGCAAACACCTCAATATTTGATCTGAACTGAGCTCTAGGTAGTGGGGGTGAAATCCCAATATATATATATATATATATTCATATGATTTTTTCATTTCTGTCTATGATAAGATGTGGACATACTGTGCGCGCTTGAGCAAATCAACCTCCCGGTTTTGCGCCGCCTATACCGCGGCTTTGCAGAACCCTGTGGAGACAACCGTTCGCCCCATGCAGTGCGTGCACGGAGCAGAACCTAGACCCTGCCTGGGCCTGCCCTGCCGCACAGAGCGTCTATTCCGATATCGGCGGCTCCGACTTCGACATCATCGAGTTGGATGGAGGGATCGGTAAGAAGACAAAACAAAAAAACGGAATAGAAGGCGCAGGCTACGCTGAGGACAGTACGTACTGGCCAATTTGTGTTGTCGCTGACGGCGCCCGTGAGGTCAGGATCTACCCCAAGGGTCCTGCTAAGATTGGCGGATCACTTTGCGGTATTCTTGCAAAATATATTCCGCTAAGGATCCACACGGCCGAATGATTACCTTTCTTCGTTGCCGTCCGAAGTTCTGTATTCGCAATCAGCACCGCGATAGGGGTTGGTAGTTAGATACCCTGTAGTACGACAAACAAGTGTAAGGTTGAGAGCAAGTACAGAGTAATTAATTCGCCCGAATGGCAAAATCGCGGAAGCTAGAAGGTGCGCCGCAGCAGCAGCAGCAGCAGCAGCAGCAGTAGGTCAATACCCATACATTTATATATTGTTTGGGTTTGGATACTATGCGTACAGGAGGCCGTGGGAATTTGTCATCGATTTTTCCTTTCCATAATTTCTCAAGGCAATATGCTGGGAGGGTAGGGGCGGGGGGGGGGGGAGGGGGGTCGATTAATTGATGTCTTGAGTCAGTGTGAATTACATATATATTTGATTCGTGTTCAGAAATAATTTTAATCCACTACGACGGGGAAACAAAACGAATACCTGTTACAGCAGTGGGGCGTATGTAAGGCGGTATACTAGTGCCAAGACATTTTGACCGCGTTATCTCGAGTGATCGCCTTATTCGTACAGGCAGTTGTACTCAGACTTACAGTCGTGCCAGCCGATTTCGACCGCGTTATCTCGAGTGGTCGCCCTATTGACGTCGCCTTGTAAAGGCCGCACTACTGTATACGATGAAACTGGGTCGGAGGGGTCGGTAAAATCACCGAATTTGTGTCTTTTGACTTAGTGTAGACTGTTTTACCGATCGTTTCTACAGGAGGCGATCCAATTTGCAACGGTAGGTGTTACCCCTTAATGTTTCTGGCGTCTGTTCGCTTGAGAGGTTCACCTCTAGACCCATGCTACGATACAGGTTGCACGTTTTGGCATATTTTGTTTCTGAATGACGGAGCTCCTTAACCCAAAATCGTCCGACTGTCAATTTTGTTTAGCAATAGTTTTTTTTAATGCGTAGTCCATGGGTTTGCTCAACGGGGGCCCCTTCCGGTTTACTCAAAGTCAGTTTTCTGGTGTGATACGGAGCTCCTAAAGTGAAGAGCCTCAGAAAAATAATGGTGCACCTCTATCGTAGCATGGGTCTCTACCTCACCGAAAGCGTGGCAGTGGGGATAACAGAACGGGCAAACCGATGAGCCAAGCCATGGCCTTGGTATACCACGAGACATAGTGTAAAGTAAAGCTAAGCAGGGAAGTTAATCATGTGAGGAGACCCGTTTATCAGAAGAAAAAATCGTCCAAAAGTACTATCCATGTCGGAGTAGCACTCGTCAGGGGGCGGGGGTGGATGCAATCAAAGTATTAGAGTCTTGGGCTAGCGTGGGCTATATTTAAAATGTACGTCGTATTTGTTTAGGTGAGACGCATTTTTGTGTGAGTTAGGGAGGTCCTAAAGTGACAAGCCAGTGGCGCTGAGTCACTTAAATCAAACTCCCCACATGTGACCGAGGCCCCCCCCCTACCGCAGCCTTCGTCCAACGACGCGTGCAATTATAGAGGGACCACCAATTCAGGCATCTGGCACGTCATATCACCATTCGTGAACGGTGCCGTTCAGGGTAGACAGATCCCCGCTGTTGACGATCTTCATTGGCAATATCGTGTTGCCGGGCGCGGCGGAGCCCTATGGTCTGCATGATCTGGCCTGGGATTTCTGCGGTGTATCTGTATGACAACAGACCAGACTGTATAATGTATCAAAACGACGGATATAGGACCTACACGATCTGTATGGGGACCTGTTGTATGTGTCAAATGTGTTGAAACCCATTTTTGCGTTATGTAGAGGACCCCCCGCGATCCAAGGAGTGAGCCACACCTGACAGTGAAGATAGGGATACCGCCCCTTCAGGGTAGGCCGTGTCTCGGGAAAATGATCTCCATGTATGAAGTCATTGCATATCCCGCATTTGCTATTGTTTGTTGTGGATTGCACGATGGGAGTATGCCCTTTACATTGTCAGACGGCAACCGGCATACCAGTTATTTAAGTGTTATTAGCTAAACCTACTTACCAGGCATCATGCAATGGCCGGCTGTGACCGTTTTACGCGATCGACACCGTTACGAAGCGTATGTATATATGTTATATTATGTATTATATGTAATACAATGCGGATCGTGTTGAAACATGAAATTCATGTTGTGTTTCAGCAGGCAATGGGAATGGCAGGGGGCGCGGGGGGGGGTGGGCTGCATGCGTGTTGTTGTTATCGCAAACGATATCGACACCAACGACGACTGCGATGTACTTCGTTCTCTCCCGCCAGGAACTGCTTGCGGCCACTTCGACGAACTTATCTTTAACGACGAGCTAATGACTGGCTACCTCGACAATGTGAGTGTGTGCAACTGAACATACCTGTAGTGGGCACATCAGGCCTGCTACGATAGGGGTATATGGCTCTTGTTGGCGACGTTGCTTCTGCCGTGAGGGGCTCCTTAACCAAAGAACTACCCAAGCTCGCTAATACCATACCATATATGGATCGTCGTATACCTGTATATAGGCCATGGGATTGTTCGTCAGGTCGGCCGTCGATTGTTTGCCGAAGTCAGGTTTTGCGGGAGGTAGAGAGCTCCTACATTCAGGAGCCTCGGATAAAATAACATGGTGTCTCCCTACCTTAACAATCTGGTTACGGTGAAAACGTATGCCCCCCCCACATTATCCCCTGCACCGTATAACATGGCTTCCCCTATACCGTGCTTCATCTGCCAGCAGTGCCAAAACATGCGTGTAATTAATCGTGCCCCCCCCCCTATCTCGTGCGGCATCTCCCAGTGCAAGAAGAGCACTTTGTGTCTTGTCGCATAGCTCCCCCTATCTCAGGCTTCATCTGCCAGTGCTAAAACACGCGTAAGCTAGCCGGCACGAGCAATACATCTAAATATATATGCACCTGATTTCCCCTCTCTCGCGTGCTTGATCTGCCAGAGGGCTAAGCCGTTTGTGGGCTATGTTCAATCGATGTACATGTACCTTTCCCTGTCTCGTGCTTCGTCTCCCGGTACTAAACCGCGTTTGGTCCTTTCCAACATAAGTGAGTCGTTTCCCCTTATCACGCGCTTCGTCTGCGAGAGTAAAAAACCTTCGTGCTATTGAGCATCGATCTCCCTATCTCGTTCCTGTACTTGGGGCATGAATCGTTCACCAGCTGTTATCCGGTTGTTGCAACGTCCTTCTTTCGTTTGCCTGGCGTCGTACCTATATTTTGGCACCGTGGAAGCGGACGGCGGACGCGTCAGGCCACACGAAATGGGTCCTTACATGGTTGGTGCCGTCAAAGATCAGAACGTTTCATTCGCTCGCACTCATGTTCGTCTTTCGTTGGTCGGTTCCCTTCGTCCCCAATGTTGTGCAGACGATGTTTCTGTCCAAGCTCACCGCGGCTTCTCTGGACGACATCGATTATACCGTCGACCCAAGCGCGGTAAGAGACAACTTGCATATAGTTCGTTCCTTGATGTTCGCGTTTGGTCTGCTGCCTTTGACGGCGGGAAGCAGACTTTGACGTCGAGCAGATCATGGGAGTTGACCATTTGCGTAGATTATATGTCAGCCGTTATGATATTTGGAGCAGGATCTGTGCAATACAAACGCAACCTAGGAAGCATAGGCTAGATCATGCAGATAGTACGGCTTTACCCAGGCCAACCTGGAATAGGCCATACAGATCGCTAATGTACCATGATATGATCGCCCTGGACGACACAGATCACGACTGTGGATGAGGCCTGTCCCATATGTACAACCAGCCTACATGCACAGACGGAGTGGCCAATAGGTTCCCCGAATATACTCCACAAATATGGGCCGCACCGGACGAATCCAGGCCAAGCCTTCCATCGTCTCACAGCAGGGCATGCCCGCCTCCAAGAACCCTGTTTCGCGATTCTACCGTTCGTCTCATTTTACCGAAGAGCGGGGCACAGATATTTGCTCTGAGAGGTAAAGATGTATAATGTATCCCAACACTTGATTTAGGAACAAGCTAATGGAGAATCGGGTTGATATTATTTCAGCAGCGGCAGACGGATAGATGGCGTTGGCGTTGCTCCGACCCGTACCTGATACATTAACTCGTTCGATTGATCATCACCCCGAATTTAGCTGACAGTACTCCATGGAAAATTGTTATACGAATCTTAGTTTGGGTCGGTGATAGGTTAATAATTTACCAGGAGCCCAAGAAAATACTTCTGCTATACCTGAGCTCTACACAAATGGTAGGTGGGTTTCGCCTAGAACCGTGCGAGTAGTTCAAGCGCACGGCTAAACAGGACCAATGGTCGGTTTGACTAGAGTCCATCCAGCCCACAGATCCCGATCTAGGTCACGTAGTTCCTATATACCTGTCGTTGTCGAATGCTGAGCAGGATCTGTCTAAAACAGCCCCAAGCAAGGAAACATGGGTATAGATCGTGCAGATCGTATGGGCTCTGTACCCGGGGTTATGATCTACACCAAGCACATAATACAGACCAGGGACTGGTCGTCTCTGAGCAAAACAGATAACGAATGGGGATCTGATATGTGCTACGTGTGCTGTACCCGCACTCATGCTGACCACACACGGGTTCTTTCGTCACGCTTTCTCGTTTCCAACCGGCAGGTGGACCCCTACACTCTGCCGTCTGAGCGCGGTAAGTTTCGAGGGTCGCAGGAGAAAGTAGAAGCCGCAATTGTTTAAATTTATTTGTCCACCGCGTGGGTCAGCCAACTACCAATCCGCGTGTGATCGATCATTTATCATATACTGTAGTAGTCATGCTATGCATCAATGCTTTGAGCTTCTGGACTTGTCCCAATGGCTTCAATATACCGTGTTTTGTACCGGTAGCATGTTTGGTTCTTGGTACCCGGTACGTCGGTGAGTCATTTACGTTTCTTGAACAAACTTGATACGGTTTTGGTTTCTCTGTCTCATGGGGTCCACGACAACAAGATTTGTATACATCACTCTAGGATGACCTGGACGGACATAGGGTGTACTGACGACGCCGTTGGGAAGACAGAACGGTAAACGGCGAACACAACATGCACAGCAGGCATAAGCAACTACGTTTGATACAATATCCAACACCGCACGATACTAGTAGTATCTACAATAAGCTTAAGCTTGATCGTTGGCGTCTGGGTTTTGTTGGTGGTTTGGTATCCTAAACCTCAACTATGAAGTAGTGTTTTATACCAGACCTACAATCGATTTTGGTCCGCCAAGCGCTTAATAACAGATATTTGGTATACAACCCGACCCCTCTCGTCGAAATGTTCATATTTCACCGTTTCAACCGGGGGGGAGGGAGGACAATAGGGCAACATCCCCTACCCACTAGACGAAACAAGGCGTTGTCATCGGGTACTGATACGCCTGTTTGCCCGATACGATATATATACGATTTGCGAGATATCGGAATTTCCGGTCTAACATGCATAATTCCAGTAGTATAAAGGCAACATGTATAGTCAAGCATTGGTACGGCATTAAACGTATTTTGATGTGAGCACCCTCTGTAAGCTAATGGCCGCACGTATGTGTGCAAAATCATGTCTCCTCGGGATTAAATATCCAGATCAGACAAGCAGGTATCATCGTGTACTTCTACACTATAGCTCTGACCAAACGTGTGTCGCGTCTAAATTTCAACACCCGGCCAAACCTGAGTGCTCCGCCATTCATTGTGAATCTTCTTGGACGGAACGTTGAACACCGTTAATGTCTTAATGCCAGCATCGAACGGTCATTACATTGCCGTACCATTGCAGTACTTCCTCCCGTCTCAGCATCGAAATATTGGCCATCGTTTCCAGACCCGGGCACACAATTTGACCAGACTAGTTCGGACTGACAGGGAAACTCAACCAAGGAACCACCACAACAATCGTTGAAACCGCATTAGTTATGTTTTCACAACTGTGTTATGTTATATAGGCCGTTTGTTTCTCAAAAGTCGTTTGCTTTTGGTTACGTGTAGAGCTCCTCAAGCGAGCAAGAAGCCTCAGAAACAACTCAGTTGCACCCCTTTCTTTCATACCCTTCCACTCGCTTTAACTATCCTTCCCGACTAAGAAGCTGCTCAACCTTAACCTACTCCGCGGTCCATTTTCTCCGTCGTGTACCTTCCAGACTCCCTCATGGATGAGACAAACCCTCCCAATGCCATCCACGACACCGCGGTGAACTCGACCATCCTTGCCGTCGACGGCGACGGCAAGGTGGTCGAAGAACTGGAAGGCATCATGATGCAGTTCTGACCATCTTTACAGCTTAGAAGACCCGCGCACCCGAGCCGTGCTCCGGGCATGAGGGTGCAAGTTTCAACGGGCGTTGCTGCTGTAGGAGCGGGGGGGGGGGGGGCCGCGCTTGAGCCAGTCCCAACACCAACAATTTCGCACTGACGCGGATCCGCAACTGAGGACCTGACCGACAATGGCTTCGGGATCAGACTCCGTAATTTACAAACATGGTTATTTGCCTCCAGCGACGACGGCTGCTATGGAAAATGTCGTCCAAGAGCTGGACAGCATCATCATGTATTTTAGAGGCCGTCAACTGTGTGGGGGTGCGCCAAAAACGAGAGATCCCCCCTGCGAATACAAATCATATTACTTGGTTCTCATCACGAACTGTTCCCCTTCCTAGGCGAAGGCTGCGGCTACGGCATGAGCGGTCATTTCCATTGTATCGTTTCTACAGAGACTCAGAGCCACTTATAGCAGTGGGCCACACTCGCTATTTGTAGTCTTGCATTGGACATCTCGTGCGTCTCGTTGTCGCGTTATGCGCCACCATGTGAAATCGGTTGTCACGCTCTTTTGTTGTACAATACATATTTTTGAATTTCCGTTTGGAGACGGATGCGGAGCCGCTCGTGCGAATTGTTTCAATTTTGGCAGTTGAGTGATCGTATCCCCCCCATTCGCATATACCGCAGCCCTGGCCTTGACTGCTTCCAAAACTAGCTTACTTGGCCGTGCTATGGCAGGTTTTTCACGGTTGAGCCCAATCATTGCTCATTGGTGGGGACCCACAACTGCGGACCCACCCAGAAGGTTGGGATCCGACGCGTCGTTTACCTAAACAATGTTCGGTGGACAATCTACCCCATGGGGGTTGTGTATCGGGTGAAGCTTGCATGTTTCTCGGGCTTGCTTGTTGAGTGAGGGATGTACTTAGATCTCCCTTAGTGAAGAACTCCAGAAAACGTACTGGTAGGTGCTGCTCCGACCGCAGCACGTGTCCTATCAAGGTGCAAGTCAGGCACCGTTTCTGAGTTCCACTCGACCAGTTCACTCCACTGCAGGCTTATGTAGGTTGAACTGTTGAGCTATAGCGCAGTTCTATAGGGAAAAGTTGGCGTTTGAAAGACGAGGTATGCCGTCAACGTATACACTCTGCACTAGGTTTGGTCGATACTCACGGCAATGTGATTATATACAATGTGTTCAAGGGTGTGGTTAGTAGGGTACATGTTCTGCCGCACCTGGTACAACACCTGGTCATAAATGGTGATTCTCGCGGTATACACCCCGGTACCCGCAGATAAGGTGCTACTACTAAGCCCCCGGTTGAATGCTTTATGCGGCGTATACTGTTTCAGATTGCTGGTCAGTACAGTCGTTGGTCAACTTGGGACCGGGCCCACCATAGAATCATATATTTTCTAGCACATCGACTGATGCTTGAACGGGCTCTGCCTAGGTTTTATTGTGGATTAGCACGCCTTGTACGAGAGCAATCTGGAGCACCTCAATAACACAAGGGGCTGTGGCATATGCTTGACGGCGCCACCGTTATGTAAACATTTGGTACCAACAAAGAAACCACCGAGGCTCATACTATAAGGGGTCTGTTCTTTCAGAAGAAAGATGGTACGCTGGAGTGTAAGAGTGTCAACGGTAATCCCCGCCCACCGTGAAAGTCCTTGAGCTGCAACTCGGGTGATATATCCTACCCGAGAAGCCCAGGCTATGTGGTGTGCCCGTAAGTGTAGTCGTCGGTCAGAGACTTCCTTTGGTACGGGTTGCAGTTTGGCGCCGAAACAGTAGCCCTGATTGTTTGCGGCGCATTAAACTGAGGTGCTGGAACCGACGTATACTTATTCAATTTGTCTCGGGAGTTACGTACACCATGGTAATGTGTATTGGGGCGTCACGCAGGCTTGGTTGTCGAGTGGGACATATAGAAGTCTTCATGAGGGGAGCCTCGAACGTTCCAGGTACTCGCTGGGAGCCTCGACAATTCCGGGTAATCGCTCACGCTTGGTTGTTGAGTGGGGCATATTGAGCTCCGCATGCGGGAAGCATCGGGAATTCCAGGTACTACCCTCACGTTTTCAAGCGTCTTGGTTCATTTTTTTTCAATTGTTTATCGCCTTGAATCGCCAAAGGGGGGAAACGAAAGTCGATCGCATGTAGCCGCACTGTAGGGCGAGATGACGCAGCTAATGGATTA
>JAYJME010005043.1:0-10419 GCA_036873775.1 Costaria costata
GTGTACTCAATGAGGGGGTAGGGGGGGCCTACGAATTTGTTGCTTGCCCTAGTCATTTGACAATTGACCACGCATCCCTTTCGAGACGGAGCAATGAGGGTGCAGAGGGGGGGGGGGTTAGTGAAAGCCAAACACAGCCAGACCTAAACGGTGCAATTGGTGCCAGAGGGAACAAGAGGGGGTGGAAACATCATTGTACACCAAGCAGGGGAGGAGGTCAGATAACACCAAGCACAGCTGGAATCATAAAATAAAACATCAAGCCTCTAGATCAATAAATATCAGTCAAGATACACTACAAAACACACATCGAGATACGCTACAGTATGCCAAAGAATATGACCGAATGGGCTGTCTGCCCAGCCCTTCAAAATGCACATCTGAAGAACCGGTCAACCCAACGGTATTCCTTCCAAGCTTTGACAAATAGGCCCCTGAGTAAATGGGTGACATAAAATTTATATCCTATAGAGCAACGCCTGCGAAGGTGTTGCCTGCCCCATCATGTTGTGCTGCTACATTTCCAGAAACAAACGGTGTAGCCCTTCAGACTACTATTGGAAAAGGTATCCAACTCTATCCCGAAACAAATAGCCTGCGAACGTGTTGAAGGCATATGTTGTATGCGTGAGCGGTTTTTCGTATTCAACAGAATAGACACAACCCCGATAGTCTACTCTACTATTATACGGCGAAAGATATCCAACTCCATGCTGTACAAAAACGGCCGTTAAAGTGTTGAAACCCTTGTTTCGTTTTAGTATGTAAATTCAATACAATACGAAGTATATGACGTAACTCCTATACCTCTGCCAAAAGTATCCAACTCGATCCTGCCCAAAGCACCTAACTCGATCCTGCCAAAACTTACGCGTGCGAAAGTGTAGAATACATGTTTTTTGTTTCATTTTGACAATGCATTGTATTGTAAACATTAAGCAACTCTAATTTCAAATGAAACAGTTCGTTCCAAAAAGGTGGATGCAGCTTGAAACCGTAACGGGCAAAAACAAAAACATCGACACTCACCGGCCACGTGCGCCAATTTCCTGCTCATTCCCCTGAGCTCGGTCTGTCCCTTTTGGTGTTCCCTCAGTTCCTTGTCCTTGCTGGGCGGCAGACCCATGATCACGCCCATCATGAAAGATTGCATCTGAGAGTGCACGACAAAGCGTTTCAAAAACGTTAACAAAAACAGGCTACTCAAAACAATAATCCCCATCAAAATAAACACATTGGTCTCGAAACAAAGACAGTACATAATGGCAAAACAAAACAAGGGATGATTGCACGGCTCGAAATAGAAAATCTTGCTGTCATCCGTAACTTCTGCCAACAGTAACCCTGCGATGGCTCTAAGCTAAACATACAATAACAACCCACGACAACCCTGTGGTAACTCATCGTTAACCCGACGGTAACACTACGGCGACCTTACCGTAAACCCGAGGTTAACCCTACGTTAATCCGAGCTCAACCCATACCTGAACCCAAAGGTGACCCTACGGTAAACCTGTGGTAACCAGATGTTAACCCCACGGTAATTCTGCAGGCAACCCTGCGGTAACCCTGTGTGGTAACCCGATGTTAACCCTACGGTAGCCCTGTGGTGATCCTACGGCAACCCTACGGCAGTCCAACCGTAACCTCACTACTAGTATGTCCCTACGGTCACCCAACGGCAGCCTAGCCCTCCAGCAGACCTACAAAACCCTTCCAGCCAACCTCCGGCAACCCGCCTGCGGTGACCGTACGGTAACCCCGCCAACACCCTACGGCGATCCTGTGGTAACCCTAAAGTAACCCTAAGGCAACCTTACGACAACCCGACGGCATCCTACGGTCACGCGACGGCAACCCTACGGTAACCCAGCGGCAATTTCCCTGGAGCGATTATCCCTAACCCTACCGAAACCCTACGGCAACCCAGCGGTAACCCCACGGCAACCCTACGTTAACCCTACGGTAACCATGTGGGAACCATGCGGTAACCCTGCGGTAATGGGTCACCTCATCCTGCGGGAGAATGCCGACAAAGTTGTCAACGATGATGCCGTCCTTGAGGCCGAAAATGGAGGGGAAGGCGGCGACGCCCAGCACTTCTACAAGGCTTCGCTGCTTGTCGGCGTCCACCTTGGCAACGCGGAACATACCCCCCGACCTCATCGCCGCCTGATTGGTGCACCAATGGCGCGTAGTTTTTGATTGGTGTGGTTGGTTGATTGGTTGGTTGGCTGGTTGAGTGGTTGATTGGTTGATTGATTGATTGACTGACTGATTGATCGATTGACTATTCATTGGTTGGTAGATTGAACGATTGATTGGGTGATTGGACAAATGATTGGGTGACTAATTGGTTGACGGATTGGTCACTTGAGTGCTTGGTTCATAGTGCGTGTCAATGGCGTATTTTTTGGTCCGTTGGTTGGTTGGTTGTTCGATTTGTTGACTGATCGGTTGGTGGCATTATTGGTTGATTACTGGTTGATTGATTGGTTAATTAATGTATTGGTTGGTTGGTTGACTGCTTGTTTGTTGAGTGACTGCGTGATTGAATGGTTGCTTGATAGACTGATTGCTTGATTGATTGCTACCGACGTACTACACCAACCTATGTTCATACCTCTTCGAGCGCCGGCGTTAGCTGCTTGCAGGGACCGCACCACTCGGCGTAGACGTCAAGGATCACCGGGACGGGAGACTCCAGCACAACCTAGCATTGACGAAAAAAGATCGGCATACACGACAATCGAAAGAGCAAACGGACAGAATAACAGAACGACAAAAGGAAAAACGGGCACACAAACAAAATAACAAAATGAACAAAAGAACAAATGGACAAAAGAACAAAAGAGCAAGTGAACAAAAGAAGAAACTACTGTTTCAGAAGAACAAATCAATATGGAACTAAACAGCGGAAGAACAAAAGAGCAAATTAACCAAAACACAACAATTTTTTTTAATGAACAAAACAGAGGAGAAACAAAGTGACAGCACAACAAGAGAGCAAGATGTAGAAGGGAAAATTAACAGCAGAAGCGCACAGCAAAATAACCCAAGAACAAATACGATGATGGTGGCGGTGGTGGTGGACGGTCTGTGGGCCAGAGCAAGGGGCGGTGGGAATGTATGATTGGTTGGCTGCATGATTTATTGGTAGATCGTTTGGATGATTGGTTGGTTGATTCGTTGGTCGATTGATTGATAGATCGATGGATTGGTTGATTTGCATTCGTTAGGTGCTTGAGTACTTCGCCACTTGCTGCTAAGCAAGCTATTCACCAGCCTATTAACATGACAATTTCAACCATTTTGAGAAAACAACGACCAAAATATATTGTCGCGTCCTTTCTCCCCTGAAATAATGCCAACACCGACGGAAACAAGCATACGACAGGTACATACAAGCGTGTACTATAACAGGCAACCCGGCCGGCATCAAAAGACATGAGGTACTGCAGTAAACGACGAAACTATTGCAGATCTCGAAGCAAGTCGTTTTTTTTTATTTACAAGTGATTCGATGCCAACAGATACCAAGTGATATCAATCGATACCAAGTGATATCAACCAACACAAAGCAACACCAAACGGTACCAGTACTCTCCAAAAACACAACGTCACCTCACGGCAAACGCTACCAATGCTCCCCAAAAACACAACGTCACCGCACGGCAATGAAAAAAGTGCAAGGATTACCTACGGATATCCCATGGGATTGCCCATGGGACCGTTTCCCACCCTCACGGAGGAGGGGGGACAAAACAACATAATCCGTCTCCCCTCCCGCCTCCCGCGAGCAAACCCGAGTCAAAAACCGAGCGTGACCGCAAGCACCGACCTTCTGCAGCGTCTTATCCGTGACATCAAACACCACGTCCTCTCGCTTCGCTGGAGTGGGGGCCGGGGGCTCGTCCTTCTTCTTGTCATTTTTGTAGTTCTGCTTCCCGCCGCCAGTGTCCTTGCCCTCTTTCGCGCCCTGCGCTTTTACGCCCTGCCAAGTTCGGAGAGAAACCGGTGTCGGATATCGTTGTCGTAATCGAATATCGTTGTCGTAATCTATATCGAATATCGTTATCGAAAACCGTTATCATTGTCGTTATCGAATGCCATTGTCGTTATCGATTATTGCTATCGAAAATCGTTATCGCTGTCGTCATCGAACGCCGTTGTCACTATCGATATCGAATATCGTTATCGAAAATCGTAATCGTTGCAATGATCGAATGACGGTGTCGTTGTCGATATCGAATGTCGATGTGATCGTGTTTGTCGCGATCGATATGTGAGTGACATTTTCAACGTCATGGTATGTCGTTATCGAGGTCGGATTCAAATATACCGCAGTTGTGTTTATGGTCGTCGTCATGGAATGTCGTTATCGATATCGTCAATGAATGTCGGTACTGGTGTCATCAGGTGTCATTATCCTTATCAAAAGCCATCCACATCGTTGTCATCTTCGAATGAATGTTGTTCTTGTTCTTGTTCTCGAATGACGATATCATCATCGTCATGGACTGTCGTTATCGGTGTCGCATTGAATGTCGATTATCGAAATCGTAACGAAATCGGATCGATTTGATTTTTCGTTTATCGACATCGTACCGATGTGCTTTTTCATCGCACACGTCCAGGTCGTTTATCATCCGGTATCCATCACTAAGCTAACCCCGTACGTATTGACATATAATACTTTCTTTTATAATAATACCTGTACGGTTTTCTCGAACTGCTTCTGCGCCTTTCGACTGCCGCCCCTCCCCTCGATGTCCTTCTGCCATTGCATCAGCAACGCCTTTCGGGCCACCTCCTCGTCCCAACCGTGCTCCACCATCTCCAAGATGCTTTGGTCGAATTGCTCCGACAGCATCCTGCCAAGGGTTCCAAGATACATTTTCGTGTTTTTAAGAAGAAAAAAAACGAGTGAAGTGGGTGAGTTGAAGAATAAATGCAAAAAGGAGTGTAAGTGGATTGGACGAAACGACTGGAAAAAAAATTAAAGGTTATACCTGGTATATTTAATGAAGAAAACAAACGAGTGATGTAGGTGAAAGTGATTGGATGAAACGGATGGAATCCATTCAACGGATGGGATTATGTATGATACTGTACCTGATACATGATACGAGTATACAAAAAGCAGTAATCAAATGCATGTAATTAGATAAATGAATTGTGAATGGGAAGGGTAAAGGCAATGAAACGGGTGAAAGTATACGGAACAAGTCGAACGCTGAAGTGCATGACATGGATGGAACTACTGCAATGGCATTCTTCATACCAGGTATGTGATATGATATGAATGAAATGAACGAATGAATGAATGAGATGCATGATACGAATGAATGGATGAGATGCATGATACGAATGAAATGAAATGAAGAAATATATGAGCGAAACGAAATATAGATATGAATGGCATGAATGAAATATACAATTGAACTGCATAATACATACGAGTGAACGGAATCTACTATTTTAATACGAGTAAACGAACGAAATGAGTGAAATTAACAGAAATAGAAAAGTCGCAACAAGTGAAATCCATGGAACGAACGAACGCAACAAACGATTGAAAACACCTATTAATATCAAGAACGATTTAAAAGCAAAATACGGGTGAGAAAGGATTCATACCAACTGAGAAGGACAGTCGCATCAACTTCACCAGCCAACCCAAAAACCACCAGTATCAGTTATTGCCATATTCGGTCATGGAACGTCGTGTTTGATTGTTTTGGGTTGTAATATGTTTATTTTTCCAGGGTCATACGTTGAAAAATGTTGGACCCTGTTGGGCAATGTTGCACGAAGTACAATGTTATGTAATGATGTTGGAACCCTGTTGGGCTATGTTGTACTGGTACGAAATCTAATGTTGTATCCTGTTTGTTGAACGTGTCCGAGGCGAGTCAACGAGTCACCTGTCTTCCTCCTCGAGCGCGAGCAAGGCCGCCGTACTGTTCCCCGCAGCCTCGCGCATAGCCGACATCGCCACCTCCTCATCCCAGCCTCGTTGCTGCAGGTCAGCGAGGCCCTCCTTGTACCTGCCATTGCAATCATCATCAGCAGCACATCATCATAACTGTCACCATCATCATCAACACCCTCATGATCCACATGATCGTCATTACCAGCAACAGCACCAATCAAAACTAGCAGTAACAGCATCGTCACTATCACAAATATTGTCGTCATCATCAATATCCTCACCACCACCACCACCACCACCACCATCATCACAACCACCACCATCACAACTGTCACCACCATCATCAGAACATCCCAAAACGGCGTGACAAAAAACAACACTGCTTACGTACCATACGTTGTCAGACTCCAGTACAATGGACAATGTACCTTTCGAGGTCCTCCTCCTCCTTCTCAGCAAGGGCCTCAGCAGCAGTAACCACGTCCCCTTCCGCCAAGGCAAGCGCTGCGGCAGACTCGTCCGCCTCCCAACCCATAGCAACCTGGCGGCGGGAACCAACACGTTTCGTCACGTTTCCTTTCGTTTATGTTTGTTTTTCTTTGTTTCACGATTTGCTTCACGATTATTTCACGGTTATTTTCAAGCTTATTTCATTATTTGTTTCACGGATCGTTTCACGAACCGTTTCGCGAATCGTTTCACGAACGGTTCACGAACCATTTCACGAACCGCTTCACGAACTGTTTCACGAACCGTTTCACGTTATGTTTCAGTTTGTTTCGTTTCTCGTTGTTTATTTTCGTTTCACGCTTCACGTTTCATTTTGTTTCGTTTCATTTCGTTTCTCGCTGTTTCTCTTCATGTCAGGATTTGTTTCGCTTCGTTTCGTATTATGTTTCTTCATTTCACGTTTCGTTTTATTTCTCGTTGCTTGCTTTCGTTTCGTCTTTTTGGATTGTTTCGTTCCGTATATATAATATAAATAATACGGTGATGGCGGGGTTACGAAACAAAATGAAATTAAACAGAACGTGAAACGAATTGTGAGACGAATCGTGAAACGATTGTGAAACGAGTCGTGAAAATGTTTCACGTTTTGGTTCAGTTCGTTTTTTTTTTTCGTTGTTTCTTCTAGCTTCACGCTTCGCGTTTTATTTGTCTTCATTTCATTTCGTTTCTCGTCGTTTCTCTTCATGTCACGATGTCAGCATTCGTTTCGCTTCGTTTCGTATGCTTTGTTCTTCGTTTCACGCTTTACGTTTCGTTTCTCGTTGCTCACGTTCGTTTCGCCCTTCGTTGGGTTTGCTTCGTCCCCGTATACATAAATAATACGGCGGTGGCGGGGTTATACTTGCATCAGTTTATTGGGGTGTTTCTTTCGCGAAGTAGGCATTTATGTATACGGTCGTTCGGCTGCACATGCCGCCGCTGGTCTTCCACCTTCTGCCTACAGCAAAAAAAATACTACGTACAAAATTATATATGTGCTAATTTTTCAAGTATTTCCCGCCAAAACGTGGAGTTAAGCCCTTTCGGGCGTCCAAGGTAGAAATGATGTCGAAACAAAAAAAAAACTGAGGATTGCAGCATCGGTCACACGAAGCAACCCGAGCCAAAATGCAAGATTATCTGCGACATGCACGCAAAGCATGACACCAGTGGTACTGCTGCGCGTTCCCACCAGACGGGTTGATAAGAGCAAACCCTGCATAGTTTTGGTCGACCCATAACTGGGCCCCCAAAAGAAGACTAAAATATGCATACCGGTACTAATCACAACAAAGTGCGGGCACGACACACAGACAAGGGCACTGCTGAAGTAGAAAATAGTTCGTACGAGGGTCTTGCTATCTATTAGCAAGGGTGTTTTAACGTTATAGTCTCAAAACTTATTTAGCGTGGTCTGCAATTCGGAATCGTGGTCCGCAATTCAGAATTATCTCGCTCGATGTAAAAGCGGCGCAGCCGCGTTTTAGGCCAGTTTTGGCCCGTTTAGGGTGAGAGTTGGGGTCAGGGTTAGGGTTAAGGGTCATCGCCGGTACCTTGATCCCACCGGAAAGTACTTCCTAGCCGGTTAAATCACGCCACAGGTGAGCAGCCTACCCATCAAAATATTCTTGCTAACATACTGTAATAGGAGCTCGTAGAAAATGTATATACAGTGTCATAAGGATACGACAAAATATATGACGCTGTACTGCACAGGTACGGTATACGTAATTTTGGTATTTCGGTACAGTTACAGCACGTCACATTCACAGAAAAGGTACAGTACACAATTGCGGTATGAATACGGTAAAGCTATGGGATAGTAAGGTGACAAGTTACGGTACGTTCATTCAGAGCATCAACGCGCAATGTCCGCATGAACAAATACAAAGTGAACGGCTCACCAATTGAGCTACGCCAGGGTCCTCCTCTTGCTCCGCCACCACACCGTCCCCCTCCCCCACCCCCTCTTCCGCCTCTTCTTCCAAGTCTCCAGGAAACCCATCCTCCTCCGGCGCGTTGTCAGCAGCGGCAGAATTGTCGATCTCGCTGCTCCCCCCTTCATCGCTCCCACCCTCCGTGTCAACAGCAACAGCAGCAGCAGCCGCAGGAGAAGCAGCAGCAACCGCATCTCTGTCTATGTCGGTAATGCCGGCGTGCAACACTTTAGGACCAACAGGCTTCCTCTCGCACACGTCTCCGTCACACACGACCTCGTACTCTTCCTGATTGGCGGGTCAACGTTAACGTGGAATTGCGGGGTAATGTCGAACGGTGGGTTAATACATATCTGCGGGATAGTGTCGAATGGCGGATCAATGTCGAATTGAGGTGCAAGTGTGAACGGTCGGCGAATATAGAAATGCGGGCTAATCTCGAATGTGGGGTATATAATAATCACGTGTTAACATTGGATTGTACATTGCTGTTGTATTGCGGGCTATTGTCGAAGCACGGGTTCATGTTGCTTGCTGGGTTCATGTTGATTGGCAGGCGAACAATGAAGGGCGGGTGAATTTGGAGGGCGTTTAAAACCGGGCGAATGCTGATTGGCGGGTGAAAATCGAACTATACGTTGAGTGGCGGGCGAGAAATGAAGCGCGGGTAAATTTGGAGGGGTAAACAGTAAAAAGCGGGTGAATGATGAGAGGCGGGTGACTGCTGAAATACTGCTGGTGAACTCTGATTGGCAGGCGAGTCTCAAAGGGCGGGACGATATGGGTAGAGGGTGGATGTTAATGCTGACATGCGGGTCAATGTCGAAGGGCGGGCGGGATAATTTTGCTGGGCTGGTACATATTTAAGGAATGTTGAGTGGCGGGTGAAAATCGAACTATGGTCAATGTTGAGTGGCGGGCGAGAAATGAAGGGCGAGTGAATTTGGAGGGGTAATAAATAAAAGCGGGTGAATGGTGATTGGCGGATGACTGCTGAACTAGTGCTGGCGAACTTTGATTGGCAGCCGAGTCTCTCAACGCGGGACGATAGGGGTAGGTGGGTGAAGGTTAATGTTGAATTGTGGGTCAATGCCGAACGACGGGCGAGACAATTTAGATGGGCTGGTCAGGGAAGCACGCGGATCGGAATCTCAGACGCCACACTCCTAGAAAGGCCAAAACGAAAAACAAATCGAAGCGTCGGGATTTCTGTACGAATCGAGAAAATGACATTTGTTTTCAACTTTTGTTTACTTGGATTTAATATACCCCCCCCCTGTCTGGGCTTTCGAAAAGGAGTGTTCATAGCGTTATTTTGTTTTCGTGCTCCCCTGGGCTGGCACATATTTGAGGGCGGGTGACTATGGAGAGTGGGTGTGCACTTTGAAGGGCGGGCGGATGTTGAATGGCGGGGAAATGTTCGAACGGTGGGTGAACGCTGAAGGGTGGGTGAATACTGCAGAGCGGGTGAATTTCACGGGCAAGTTAAGCAGGGCTGTTCACGGGTCAGGTCAAATCTGGCGGGTCGGGTCGGGTCGGGTCGGATCCAGGTGACCTTGACACTACCCGCGAGATTTCGAACACCTGACCCGACCCGTGAATTTTGAAAGCCACCTGACCCCACCCGCGGGTCGGGTCATTATTCTTGAAGAGCCCTGAAGTGAAACCCTTTAAAATTGCACTCGCCTTTTGTGGACAAACCCCTCGGAAACTAGTGTTGGGCCATTTTTGCAGTGGTAAGATGCACCTTTTGCTTTCTGGACAAACTTTATGTATACTCGGCACATCAGCGATATGCTAATGGGGATAGTATGTATATCACAAAAAAAAACAAAATCCGCATTTACGCACCTCTGCCTCCTCCGAAAAACTGTCCAGAAGAGCCTCTTCCGAATGGTAGGAGTCAGTGTCCCACGAATCGGTGGCAGCGGCGGCGGCATAGTTCTCCTCCTCCTCCTCGTCGTCGTCTTCGTCGCCGTCTTTGCCATCCCCCCCGTCTCCCCCCCCCCTCCCCCATCCCCTCCCCCACCGCCTAACCCCACCCCGCCACTCTTAGAA